>CM054376.1:27235407-27405407 GCA_028858755.1 Ara ararauna
TTCTGCTCCACTGTGTGTCCTGCAAGTGTCCACAGCCCTCTGCTTAGTGTTTTTCTTTTACGTGCAGGGGTAGATGTACCTAATGATCTACTAAATTGTGCTGTGCTCTACAGAAAGCCAAAGGGAATTGCATCCTGGCTTGCTTAGGTCATTGGCTTTATGCTCTGAGTATCGTTATCTTTAGCTGTGCTTGTATAGCTTCACAGCTACTTTGCACATCTCAGTTCTGTGAGGGACACCTGTTTTGTGAGCCAGAATGGAATGATGAGTAAGACTACTGAGACCTGAACCTAATTTCTCTGACTTCTGTCCACAGACAGCTTTTCGGAAGAATTGAGAGTGAGCTGGCTTGAGATGTCAAGTGCCAGTAATTGTCAGTTAAGTATTTAATAGAACCCCAGAAAAAGGAAGTGGGAAGAGAACACTTTCCTTTTAAGGAGGGTTATTGCTTCCTCATGGGAGAAAAAGAAAACTCAAACCAAACTCTCTGTTTGGGGCTAATATAATTTTTGGAACATGTTTTAGTCAGGTCTGCAACACAGGTATGAGAAGTTTTTCGTGTGGAAAAGTGGGAAGTATTTCTGTGTTCAATGCATCTTAAGAGGCATAAAAATCCGAGTTCAGGATGGATTCCGTGCTTAGACTCCTTTGACACCTTACATTGGTTCCATGGCAGGTGATCTGTGATGGCCAGTAGTGGTTTTCATCACACATCAAAAGAAACTTTTGTTTAGTGCTAACCTCTGTTTATCCAGCTGGTGCATATGTTGGATGGTGACTAGTGCATGAGTGTGAACCAGTGAGAGATGCAAGATTTTCTTGGCAACACCAGAGCAGGGCACTTGCTCTGTCAACTCCAGCATCTGGGAAAAGGCCAAGAGTCCTTGTGTGAGCTGGATTGTGGAGCTTTGCAACAGAGATGTTTGGATCATCCAACTACATTGGCCTTTTTGTGAGGAGCTTTTAGTCTATCTAGTCTTTTTAATTTTCTGAAGGCTATGATACTCCACTCTCTTTATCTCTTACTTGTGAATAAGGACCAAAGCATTTAAAAGCAGAGGGAATGTGATGCCTACTGTAATCTGATTCTATAAAGCATACAAGTGATTTCATATGCTAAGTGATGCACAAAGTGATTTGTTACAACATGGGACCTGAAGTGCACTGAAGTTATGTACTTCCTCAGCTAGTCTTTCTAATGCTGCTTGCCTGTGAGTGCAGCTTTGTTTTTTTGACTAGCAAAGCTGAGTTGAAGCTCAATTTTTATGAGCACCATTTCTGGTCCTTTTACCTAAAGCCTAAAATCAACTCTTTAGAGTAGACTGGAGCAGGATTTTTATGACCAATGTGTTCTATAAAACTTATATATCTAAGATCACACAATCACAGAATGGTTTAGTGTTGGAAGGGACCTTGAAGATCATCTAATTCCAGCTCCCCTACCATGGGCTGGGACACCTTCCACTAGACCAGGTTGCTCAAAGCCCTGTCCAACCTGGCCTTAAATGCTGCTAGGGAAGTATATTACCATGCTGTGTATTACATATAGGAAAAGGTGATATCTCAGCCCCAAGCTTATTAGACCATTATCTATCCAGATTGTAATGGGAAACCAGAAATAGGCCATCTTTGAAATACAATTGAAAACAGAGTGCTGTTAAAGACTTTATAAGGGAAAAAAAAATCTTATTATGGATATGCTGAGTTGGAATGGCAATTTTGTCTTGTGAAACTATTTCAAAGGGGGTTGCATTTCAATTTATTTTGCTTGTGGATAATGGCATCACAACCCCTTCATTTTCTGACTCTTTGTAGAGCAGAACTTTTCAACAGCCAGTGGCTTTTGAATTATTGAGCATGAAGTTATCTTTGCCTATATGTTTACTCATAATCAATGTGAATTGTAAAAAATCAAACAAAGCAAAACCAAACCAACAAAAAAACAGACCCGTGTTTATTGCCTTCCAACTGTGCTTCTGTCTGTTAAGAGCATGATGCTCATCTGTGTGGTAGGCAACAAAGAACTTCCCTTTTGTTTCCCTAGTAGGCAGGCTGTTTTATTAGGTGATCAACCAATTTGCTCTTAGTGTGGGTAAGAAAGACCTGTCTTGAAGCTATGTCCAGGGAAACTGTGTGGAAGACTTGCTGCCTAAGGGGTTAATGATGTGGAATTTCACACATAATGCAAAATGATTATGCTGTATGCATTCTCTGCGAATTTTCTCACTGATCACAAAAGACTTTTGTTTGGTGTGCTAGAATGGTACATAGACTAAACATAGCCTGTTCTTTTAATTGGATGGAAATTAACTCTGCTAGTTGGAGAAAACTGAATAAACCAGTTGGTGCTACATGCCAAATGACAAATCTTTTATAAGAAACACACATTGTCCTTTATATGCATCAACAGAGTACTAATATAAATGTGTAATACAAAATGAAACAGACTTACTCAGAATCAATCCAGTCATTTTAGAGACAAGTTTTAGATGGCATCCTTACCTGAGCTTTGGTAGTGTTTATTTTGCAAGCTAAGGCAGGTGTAGAAGGTTGACTTTGCCAGTGAGAAGGATGTGACTGAGTGCTTGATGAGAATGATGGTGTTTCTTCAGCATTCCTCCAGTAGAACAGCCTCTAATACAGAAGAAAAGAGCAACACATTCCCCTCTGCCCCCAGTCTGTGTGGCAAAGGGAAGAGTTCGGTGCTCTTTTTTAATAAGGAATACTTGGTATGGAGGATCACAGATCTTTACGATGAAGACGCTAGCTTCTCCCATGCTGCCAAGAGCGGCATGCCTTCACTAGTAAATTACTATTAGGGATGATTAATTCCATTAATAAAGGAGGCTTGGAAGAATGAAAACACCCCCCTTCCCTCAGCTTAACTTTAGTCCTTTCATACTGATGGTGGTGATTCCTAGGTAAACTCAGCATCCTAATAAAATCCTCTAATCCTTTTAGCATTCCTCTGTAGCATGAAAAGCAGATTGATGGTGCCAGAGCACATTTTGCAATGCCTTTCTAAATAAAACACTTTGGAGAAGACAGGGTGTGCCTAGCCAGGCTGAGACCCTGCAGGATGATTTGAAATTCACAAGTCTCTTACACTATTCCTCAAGTAACAGAACAAAAGGATGCTGATGTGGTACAAATTGTGTAAAATTGATTGCAAAACGTGATCTACATACCTGATAATTTCAGAAAGAGGGTATGAAAATGTTTCTTTTGGCTTGGTGTTGTAAATTATCCTTGGCTTCCATGGTCTGCAGGTGAATGCTTGGTGTGTCTGTTAAGAATCCCTGTGTGTTTTATCCGACGGCCACCTTCATGAATTTGGGAGAGCTAGTGTTAAAATAATGTGAGTGGCATAAATATTGGCAACATTGATGGTATTATAACTAAGTGAAATACTGGTGAGAAAAAATTAAAATTGAAACCCACATTTTAGGATAGGATAGGGTTAAGGGCACTTGAATGGATATAGATTACTGTGTCTTTAAGGTAGTGGAATTAGTTGTCTCTTCAGGATGAACAAAATGAGATTTCATGAATGTAGGTAGTAAGAATGTTGATATTCGTCATTACATGGTTGGGTTTTGTCTGATATAAACAGTGGGCATCTTTTGAAGAGTAAGTAAAAAGGAAAAGTGCACAGGCTAGTTTTTTGGTGCAAAGCAGTTTATTAAAAATCCAGCTTTGTCATGTGAAAAACATGGAGCTCTGATGAATTTGACTGTTAAACAGGTACACTTTCATTGTAATTTGTATTGCATAGAGTAATTCCTGTTATATTACCATTCTTTCCCCAGGACAAATAGTCATTCAAGTCATTCTAATATACATGGTAAACACTTAATGTGCCCCAAAGTTAATTAGAATTGCTTTAGTAAATTACAAGTTATGGTCTTGAATAAAGTAGCCATCAGTACTTTTTCTAGAGTTCATAGGTCATTGGAGGAATTGAAAAATAAGAATTGCATGAGATAAAAGATAAGCAACTCATCTTTGCTTTGTGGCAGTCCCTTATTTATGCTGAAGACTCTGTCCTTTTGTAAGATGTGGGAGCCTGTAGATGGGTCTCATCCTTTGGCCTATGCACCCTGGGCTGTATATTATGTGATGAGGATGCTGTCTCTTTTCTGTTGTTTTTCTTTCTGTCAAGCTTAAAGCTGTCTTTCCCAGGCTCTCAAGGTTGCTTTTCTTCACTGACTACCGACTGCCAGTGGGTTGCGCACAGTACTGGGGTCTCTGTTGTCAGCCTGTGCCCATGTTTCAGGGTTTTTGCTGTTATCCCATGCTTATACTCCACGTTGTATTAAGCTACACTGAGCACCAAGCACCAGCTCACACAGCAAGCTGTACTTATCTGCTGGTAACAAGAGGCCAGGACCCAGGCAATATGTTGTTTTTTTTATTGTGCCATGGGGCAATTTAAGGGTGTGCTAATTATCTGGATGTATTTTAAATGCCCTTTGTGTGTGTGTTTGTTTCCCTACTAAAGTTTCGTAGTATAGTGCAATTTGATGGTTTGGATTTGGTGTGGTGGTCTTGTGGTTTGAAGTCCTGTGTCATGAAAGTGGACTGTCATAGATCATGGAATCACAGAATGGTTTGTGTTGGAAGGGACCTTAAAGATCATTTAATTCCAAACCCCTGCCATGGGCAGGGACACCTTCCACTAGACCAGGCTGCTCAAAGCCCCATCCAACCTGACCTTGAACCCTTCCACGGACGGGGCAGCCACAGCTTCTGTGGGCAACCTGTGCCAGTGCCTCCCACCCTCACAGTAAAGAATTTCTTCCTAATACAAATCTGCCCTCTTTCAGTTTGAAGCCATGATCCCTTTATCTTCACTGACATTGCTATGACCCTCTTCTAACTCCTGTGGTTTGCTATTACCACCCATGTACCATCCATCTTCTAATTTTTTATCATCTTGCTCTTGCAGTTATAGTCACATTTCCTCTACTTGATTCAGTTTTCCACACTAAGAATGGAAAAATAAGTATTTCCACTCAGGAGAGGAAGCTAATGTCTATTTAAATATCCCTTGAGCTTCCAGTTTGGTTTTTCATTCACTTTCAGTTTGCCATGTGGTATTTGATCCCAAGGTAATAACAATGTTCTCAACAGAAGTTAGGTAGTGAGAACTAAGCCATTTAGTTCTCAACAGGGAACCAATAGGGAGCTAACTGTGACTTAACCAGTTCAGCTCTTTACAGACCATTCCTGTAGGAGAATTAAAGAAGGCTCTGCCATCTGCAGCCAGTAACTCCCACGCAGGGCAAGAAGGTTGAGATTTGCTGCTTCTTCCAGGTGCCCTAAAATAAACAAACCCCTTTGTTCCTTCCCCTTGTAGTAATAGAAGTGACCAGATGGGAAAAATCAAACAAAGGTTTTCCTGATTATGTTCATTTTATTATAAGCATCTGGTTTTCTCCCAGCCATTCCTACATCTTACGCAACTTATTGATGGCCTTATGCACAAAACTCATTTTTTAATCTAACATTTCTATATCTACATGAAAGGCTTTTAAATCTTCACATTGTTGATTTGCATTCATTCAGCAGCTAAATACAACCAACAATTTAACAGATGAGATGATGTCTCCAGCTAACACATTTTACAGGTTTTATCAGTTTGCAAATTCACAGAGAAGCCTCCCAGGGACCAACACTTGCATGTCTCACAATCAAAACAAACAAAATCTGCAGTCCTCAGAAGATATTTAGTAAACAAAACAAGGTGTGTGCTGGCTGCAGCATTAGCATAAACAAATAACACTAAAATAATTTGCCCCATATTTTACAAGTCAGAACTATTACCAAGTTCTCAGTGATACAGCACAAACTGAACCTCTGCTGAAAGTCACCTTAATGCTTGGAGATCAGTGCCTAAAAAATGACCCTGAAACAATACCTTACCAAATTAAAGAAAAAGAACAAATTGCCATAGTCACAGAACATGATACTAATGAGGCTGTTTGTAATTAGCTTGAGAAAAGAACCATCAGCAATAAACCTGCCAGCTCTTAGGCTGACTGCAACCCCAGAGAGTAGGAGGGAGCTGAGAAATATTGGCAGAGCCTCCCAGTGTAAAGGTTGAGGGTGTGTGAAAGAAGAGGAAGTGGAAAGCAAAAGAGCCATGGTTCCCTATCCCCTTCCAAGATTTTTGTCTGCAAAGTATCTATACGCATTACTGAAACTGTGAGGTTACACTGGTAACAAACTGTTTGCGGCTTGTGTCCGTGTCTGCAACGTGTGTGTGACTAAACAAGTCCTGATGCACAATGGCAGGCAGCTGACTTGAATCAAACTTCGGTCTCATCAGTACCAGTGGCTGCCACATAAATAATGCTGTGGTAAATAACAGTATTACAAACTTCCAATGCTATTTTTATATTCATATTTAAAAATCAAGTAGTAAGTAAAAATAAATCTGAAGAACTTAATTGGTTTAGAGCATTGAGCATAACATGTACTGGAAACTTTTGAATGAAGCTGTGAAATAAATGTGAATTTTATAAATGTGTTTGGAAAGATTTCATCTGCTTTTCTTTTCAGCATTTCATATGTCCCTGTTTGTGGTTTAGCTAGGAATTTTTTAATATTCATTCGATTCCATGAACAGATGCCGAAGCTTCATCTCAAAATTCTGTCTAAGAGTTTATTTTTGAAAAGGAGCTAATAGGTTTTAAATATCTAACTCTTCTTCAGGAAGAAGCCCAGAAACAAAATCCAGCCAAAGGTCAGGCTTGTTAAAATATATGTATGAAACTGGGATGGAAACAAAGCTTCCTGGGCTCAAAAATCAGTCTTTTTGCTACTGGGACAAAGAGCAAGAATGAACTTTCTCTAAGACTTAAAGTTTAGAAACACCCAGCTGTGCAACTTCGGAGCCACCCCAAATATATGTGCACTTTGCAGAGCTTATCCCCCCTCCCATACCCTAGTTGCTCTCAGGAGTGAGGCATGAGATAAAAGCAGCTATCTGATCCAAAAGACAGGAAATGGGGAATTCCCAACCCAGAAGCCTGCATCAGCATCCCAGCAGCTCCCCCAGCCGTCACTACTGGGCCAGCCCAGCACCACCCGAAGTCCTCTCTGGAGCCCTTTTAGGGCCCTTGTCACACCACCTCCTGCCATCAGCTCCTTCTTGTTGTCACTTTTCCACCACTACCTCCAGATGCTGGAAAAATCAGCCACTCCCAGCCTGACTGTGAGGGTCATCAAGGAATCCTTGAGAAATCTGGAACTTGGCAGGTGGAGAAGGACAAACATTACTGCCAAAACAAGTTCTCCTGGAGTTACGACACCTAAGACCCAGGTATCCAGGTCCAATTTGCAGCTCAGCCATCAGCTGCTTGGCTTAGACAAAAATCTCTGCCAATCAATTGCATTATACAAACCCAGCCACTTGGCCGGATTTTCAATCTCTCTTTGCATAGGGACTTACTTTTTAGTGTTATCTTTGAGGTTAGCTCAGTATATTGAGGTTAATCAGTATATTATTTTACAAAATAATGCACCTCTCACCAGCTTTTAAAATCCAATAATTTTTCTGGACCAGTCTTTCACATAACACAGTTACTTTACACAAATCAGGCCACCCAGTTTGCAGGTATAAGCACTTGCATATTAGCGATACAATAAAAAGACTGTTGACAACTGTCAGATTAAGTAGGACACAGAAAGGAATGCAAGAATCTCAGACTAATAGTTTTGTAAAAACAGTTGCTAAACCTTCACAAATGCACTCTTTGTTAAAAATAGATAACTTCTGAAAATCAAGCCTTCATCTGCAAGTTCCCTACAATAGTAAGCTTTCTCTACAGCTAAAATTTCTTTCACTATAAAGAATACAATGATCATTTTGGTATAAGAAAGTAATAGAATTTGAAACAAACTACTCTCAGTTCCTGAGGCTTCCACGAGTCATGCAGCTAAAAAAAAAGGGCATGTAAACAGCACAAAATATATTTCATGTATCAGTTTGCATTTGGAACTAAACAATCTTTAAGGACCCTTCCAGCAGTAACCGTTCTGTGATTCTATGAGCTAGTATTAGGAATAGACTGAAGTAAACTTTGCATTTTCATTTTTTTTTTCTCCCTACAGTTCTGTGAAAGCTCACCTAACTGCATCAACTTGGATTTGTTGTTTCTACTCATTATCCGCATGTGGTTTATTTCATAAGAATAAACTACAAGAGTTACGGATGCTGTCCGATCATGTGGGTCACTGGCTTTCCCTGGACAACTCTTTAAAAAGACCTTGCCTTTCACCTTAGGAAGCACCTCTGCTCAGCTTGCAAGTGTTATCTTGCAAATTGTTATAGAAGCAGTATGGCAGATTAGAGCATTTAGATGTAGTGGCCTGCTTCTGCTTACAAGGTCTGCAAAAGACATCGTTGCCTGTTGGTGATGCAGCAAGAGATAGCATATTTGTTATTTAATTTGCATGTTCAATACCACTTCTTAATTTTGGCTTTAGACAGGACCATTCCATCTTCTCTTGCTATCTGAAGCCAAAAAGAATGCCAGTAAAATGTGAAAACACAAGGTCATTTAATCTGAAGCTTGTCTTTATAGAATGCTGTTTCAGTTGCTCTAACGAGTGGCCAAAATCGGTCTTATTGTACAGAGTTGAGCCGGAGAAGAGCAGGGAGAAAATGGCACAACTGAATTATGGAGAGGATGTGGTTTTGTGGAGCAGCTCAAGAGACAGTTCAGACCTAGGTGGAGGGGTGCTACCTGGCTTCAGTTGACTAAATGTTCATTTGCATTTGCTGTCTGGTTTAAATTGTAAACCCTGCTACGTAAAAGCAGGGTATTAAAGCAATATGTCTGGTTTTAGCCCAGTAACCAGAGACCGCAAAGTAACTGAAATTTTATTAGTCTTGGAGAAAATTCTAGTGCTTGCTGGCTTGTGGTTTGGATGCAAAATATATAAAAACAGTATTATGTTTTCTGATGTTGAATCCGGGAGTTTTTCATATTAATAGACATCCAATTTTGCTCCATTATATGATGATTCTTTAGACTGGCAGTAAGAAGATACGGTAAACTCTTGAGACAAGGCTTACTTAACTTGATCATTTTGTATTAATGCAAATACCTTTGCCTTACACTGTGTCAGCTCATCAAGATAAAAATGAAAGAACTAGAATGAGTGTTGGGAGGCCTCTTTTTGTGTTCCTAGGGTTTGGATGAACACGGGTTTTGTAATTTTTGGAGACAGCAGCTGTGCTTTTCTGCAGGAGCATCAAAAGGACTTACATGTAGTTCCCTAATGGATAAAGTACTTTCTGTCTGCAACTTCACTTTTACCTTCATGTGTTTTCTGTTACTTTTTCCGATGTCAAACTTTGAGAAAGCAGAGAAAATTCATGTACAGACTTTATCTGAAAGCGCTATGAATAAAACTCACAGGGTGCAATACTATGAATGAAGGCATCTAGCACTAACCCTAACCCTTCTCTTCTTCCTGCCTCAGTGCCTCCACCATCTACCATGTATTGAGGCATCAGGAAGATTAACTTTCTTCCTTTTAACATCCCTTTATTAAATTCCTTTGTTCCCACATAAGTGTTTGTCCTACTAGATGTTTGTACGTGCTGGTGGTGTGCAATTGAGGAAAAATACCTCTTTTTTATTGCTGAGCAGTAAAAATCACTGATGTTTTGAAAGGTAGAGAGTGATGAGTATAAGTAAGAATTACTTCAAGCTAACTGGGAGAAAATTTCTAGCAGTTTTATAAATGTGGAGCCAGAGTGCAGAGTCTGCAAAACCTTATAAAAGCACTGTATTTAAAATCATTTGGCCAATCTTTGCAGTGTATGGTAAAAACAGATGGTCAGAGAGTGTGCTGGTATTCCTGTTTTGGCTAAGAAGAGTCAGCTCATACTTGGATACCTGGTGCCTCTCGTCATGTATAAAACCAGCAATGGCAGGATAGATACCAGAAGAAAAAGTATCTTTAAGATGGATGAAGTGGCATAGCTGAATCAGGTGGTGGTTGCAAATGTATCAGCAGATTAGTCTTGGGAAAGTAACATTGGTTTTCCAGCAGCTTCTCTAGCTCCATATTAACCTTTTCATATTCTGCTGAGCAGTCTGCCCCTAGTCATGGAGTGAAAAATAAGGAAGCATACTCAGAAACTGGACTGACTGTTAGGATGAAACTGTCCAAATTTCAGTGAGGTGTCAGCTGATGCTTGTGTAGCAAATATACCTGTGTTGGTTGCCTTTTGTGTGTTTTTCTTTTTTGCTTTCTCATGGGAAGCCTCAAACACTTGCTCTTCATTCCAGACAGCAGGTTGTTATCAGACAGCTGTTCCTGGTAGCTTGCCATAGGTGACTGCTTCTTCCAGCCTAAGCTGGGCAATATTTAGCATGTGAGCTTTAGATTTTGCACCTATTAAGAGTCAGCTGATTGCAAGAGACACTTAATTTTAGCCAGGGAGAAAGCAGCTTTGGGTACTTCCTGAGCTTTCCCTTTTAAAACATCACAGAGGTTATCATCTTAGGTTTCAATATGGCTTTGGTGCACTTGCAGACAGTCAGGATTGAAAAACTGTATGGGCATGTGAACTCAGCAACAAAGCTCCTGATGCATGAAGATGCCTTTTCACATTAAAAACCAAGGGGAGAGAAATACAATTTCCCATAAGTTAATGCCTTCTCAAAGAATGTTGTGAGGTTTTATCCAAAAAAATTAGCTGATACACAGAATATCTGTATTATTTAAATAAGTTGTAATGTAATGGGTTGGGGTTTTTTTGTGGTGTGCAGGGGAGGAGGGTGGTGGGGTTTGGTTTAGTTTTGTTTTTCTCTCCATGTTGTCATTAATTTTGTTTGTAGATTAGGCAGGTATTCCTGTTCCAGCAGTTCTACCTCATTTTCCTGTTTGTAAGACTGTAGTTCTCTTCCACAGTTGCAAGTGCAACATAACTGTGGAGTGTCAGTAACATTGTTGGTACTATGTGCTTTTTAAGAGGAATAGACAAGTTGATGATATTTGTTTGCCTTTAATCTACTAATTGAATAATATATGATATTTAAAAGCAACTTATTTAGGAAAGTAACTTAATTTCCCTTTTTATATATTCATATGATTAATGACTAGTTTCAAGGTCTCTGAAATTTTTTTGTTTATTTCAGATTTGAAGAAGGTTGCTCAATGTCCATGAGTGTCAGGAGATACATGGAAAACCAGTGTGCTGATAAAGAACTCGCATCAGTCATGCTTTTTCCTCTCATTTTGACAGCTGAAAGTTGTGAATTAATCAACTAATTCTGAAAAGTGCTTTGCCATCCAATGCTGATAATTTTTAGATATACTTTTCAGTGTTGAGTTCTGCCAGTGCTTCATGTTTAGTGTAGCATTTGTGTTGCTCTGTTGGCATGAATGAGATACTCTGGATTGGTAGTGTGAGGGAAGCATGAAAATGTTCATGGGACAGGCTTGATTCTGTTGGGAAGTGGCCAAAACAAAAGATTTCTTGGAATTGTAGAACTGTAGCAAATGTTTTGAAACTTGCAGTTCATATTGTTTAGGTTGGAAATGTTAAGCATGTTTTTAATAGGCTCCTTTTCCACTATTAAAGCATTACAGTGAAATAATTACATTCCTTTCAGTCCATTTTAGACCTTGCCTGGATTCCACTAACAGTAAAAATAAAGTAACAGCAATTAAAATAGTTGTTGGGTTTTCTTCTCCCTTCAGGAATTTATTTACCACAAGGCTAAATTGACAAATTCTGTTGAAGACACATCTCTTTTATTCCACTGTATGTATTTGAACCAGATGCTTAATCTAATTGTTCCTAGTATTTGTTTCAACCAGCGATGAACAGAGAAGAGAGTAAGTGCTAGTGAAGCTCATCAATTTGATAAATGAGAGGCCACTTGTTCTGTGCCTTGCTCCTTGCTCAGGTCTGTGATGGCTTCAGAGCTGGTGCTTCTGGAGCTGTCGCTGCTGGCCTGCTGCATAATGGATGAGCCTGAACTGATGGAGGCAGCAGGTGCTCTAGCAATAGAAAAGAGCAGTGTTTGTTATTGTTGTAAGCATCATCAATCCTCCTCCCTTTCTTCTTCTGTTCTCAGTGTTGTCCAAACAAAGGCTCCCTGTATCTGCTGCAGCAGGGGAGAAAATAGCAACAACTTGCCCTGTGTAAAATTGCCATTTTCTTTCAAAGGGTAACCTTGTAAATAGGTCACGATTTGATATTCTTGATCTGTAAATGGCATGTTTATCATTGCAAGAGACAACAATACTGATTTATGAATTCCATTTAGCAGTAAATTCTATCAGTACCTATGTGTATCTGCCCTATTCCAGCTAAATCAAATGAATGAAAACTGGCTTTCAATTCTAGTACTTGTTATACACTGCAAGATCCCTAGCTCCTATGGGAGCAATCTGCTGAAAAATAAGTCTACATTCTTCAGTTATGGAAAAATGTGATTTTGGGAGGTAGGGAGAAGGAGGGGGGAGAGAATTAAATAGTGCAGAAGATGGAAAATAGAATAGGAGCTTCTTAGTTTTGTTTAAGCTGGTGGATGCTCTTGGAAATACTGGTGGATGCTCTTGAAAAATTTTCAGATGTAGACTGTTATTTGAAATCTTACAAAAATATTTTTTTTTTCTATTTAAAGACAGTTAAATCTACCAACATATCATGTCCACTTGCTCTAAAACATCGGCTGATTGTGTTTCACTTGCTTGGAGCATTAATGGCAGCCACTATTTTCATCTGCAGGGCTTGTTGCCTCATTCAGGATTTGGGACACAGGAGGCATGGAGCAGAGTAGGGGAGAGCAGAAAAGGCCTTGACTCTGTGTAACCACTGCTCAGCAATAAAGAAAATATCCCTATATTATCAACACTGTTTCCAGCAAAAATCCAAAGCATAGCCCCATACTAGGTACTATAAAGAAAATTAACCTCTACCCCAGCCAAAACCAATGCAATGTGTTATCCTCTTCAGTTGTCATACAAGATTTGAGGGGAGAAGAAAGGGATTTATCCATTACCTATAAGATGGGTAAAGTGAGTCAGTGTCACTGAAAAACAGTAATTGTCATGGATTGCAGTAGTATTACCATTTCTGTTGTTATCTGGAGGTCTGGCTGCTCATTCTGTATCTTGCTCCTTGGTCAGGTTTGTCATGGCTTCAGAGCTAGTGCTTCTGGAGCCGTTGCTGTTGGTATGCAGCATAATGCTGTAGGTGCCCTGTCTCCTAGATGGACCTCTTGTATGTACATTGTCGGTTGTGTTCATGCCTTCTCTTTGGTCCTGGTTCCTGGATAAACTTTGAACCGATGTTGTAGTCTTGTTTCCAGTCCTGTCTCTGGCCCCCATCTCCTTTTGCTCCTGATTGGACCCTCCAGACAGCCCCAGTTCATCACTTCATGATGTCTGATGCAGTGGATGGACCTTGTTATCGATACCTGGTTTTATCTGTCAGTTCATGCCCTGTGTGACTCTGTCCCATCAGGGAGGACACAGCCTGTGCAGAGGCCACCCTTATCTCCTGGCTCACCTGCCCTTAGGGAACAGATGGCCCTTGCTGCTCCCTGACAGCACTATGAATGTAGCTCCACCCTTGCTTGATGGCCAAATTGTGTTTAAAAACTGGCTTAGCTGGAAAAGCATTTGGAGTGTGAATAGTTTTCCTTAGCTCTGTCTATATAGAGGCAGGAACAAAATAGATCTACTTACAAAGAGTTATTAAAAGGCTTCAAAAGTGTATGGCTGAATTAAAGATAGCATTCTTTCTGCAGGAACGTGGATAATTTTTCTTCATTCTGTGGTTTTTAAATGCACTTTTTTTTCCTTTTTAGAAGCCAGTAGTACTATGGTTTCTTTGCCAGTAACTGCAAAACTGTGGCACACATCTCTGTTCCTGCTGGAGAATGTGCCAAGCGACAGTCCTGAGTTCAGAGGGGACATCCCAGGAGCTCTGATATTGCTGTCAGAAGCAATGATTTTTTTTTTTTCCTCTTTCTCTTTTATTTGAAAGGGGCAAAGTTTTTCAGAGTTACATTGACAATAGATAGAATCATGCTATTCAGCAGTGTCTGTATGAGGTGACTTATTTCCCATATTCCTTATTTCCTGCTTTGCTTGCTCTGGGCTTCCAGGCTTATTGTCTGGAGAACCAGGTCTTAAAATGTCTTGCTGAGCTATACTTTTATATATCTATATGTATTTAAATTGCACAGACTGAAAATGGGACACTTTACATATGGGCTTGTGATACGACTTGATGACATTAAACTTAAAAGCTTCAAGGTAGACTGACTCCTAGTGATGTTCATCATCAGCATTTCAGAGGCTCTACTGAGACCTAAAGACATTAAGTGTCATTTTTAAATGGTTGATTAAATTCAGTTATGATTTGCTCAAGTGAACACTTAATTTCTTCAAAAAAGGGGACTGGTGTCTTCCAGCAGACATTTTTCATTGCAAAAGCTCAGTAATAGTGCTAAGCTTTGGTAGTTTCTGTGTTGACAGTGGTTAATGACAAGCTGAAGTGCTTCTACTGTTTGGCCTCTCTAACTTGCAGCTTCTTGTATGTTTGTATTCCTGTCTCTGTCCAGCTTTAAATGTGTGCATTTTTAAAGTTGCCTGCCAAAATGCATGTTCCCGGCAAAAAGCAACTCACTGGTGTCAAAAATTTGCTTGTCCAAGAAGTAGCAGCGCAGTGGTCTTGTAAAATATAAATCCAGAGATAATGCAAAATAGGTTAGAGCAGTGTAAAGTGGGGATCAGCAAATCTAGGTGTCCTACAGAGCTGTTTGTCTCTTCATTGCTTTGTGTGTGAGACAAGACTTTGGGCCAAATGAGGAGTCTGCTGCCTGTGTTTTGCTCAGCCTCTGTGGCTGTAATTAGTTGACAGAGCTTTAAATGCTTCTGATTCAGGACTGTCTAAACTTTCTGAAGCTGGAGGAGAGAAAATATAGAGTTTTTTTAGTAGATACTTCAGTTTTAACATGTAGATGATGCAATGTAGCATATATTTTGCAGGAGCAGTTTTTTAAGACCGTGGGATACTGCAACTAGAGAAAGGAGTTACAGGATAAAAAAATGTCTATTCTAATTCTTTGCACTTTCAGAGATGGCCAGAAGCCCTGTTTCCTGGTTTGCTGGGTAGTTGCTAGTGCAATCAGCCTGCGGCAAAGGAAAAAATTTTTCCTGGCCTTTGGTAAAAAATCTTTGGCTTGATTATAAAATATGACATGTGTTGGTCTAACAGCTACTCTGAGTTCAGTAGCCAGAGACTGAGTTATCTTTCTCCATCAGCACTGATTTCAGGTTAAAGAAGGATCATGTTAGGGACATAATATGGGCTAAATCAGTAGTTACTGGGTTTGGGAGTAGTTCCCTGTATAAACTCTGTTTTCTGCATGCAACTAAAGAGGGATAATAGAAGGCAGTGCGTGTGCCTTTGTGTCTATGGCAAGCCCCAGGGAATGATACTAAAGAGGTTGGAAAATTCATAACCTTTCATTTTTCAGTGAGCAGACTGCTTGTTTAGCCTGGTTGGGTAAGAAAATAAGACCTTGGGAAAGGGTGTTCATGATAACTGGGAGTTATTAGTCATCTGTTCTTTTTCCCTTCAAAGGTGCAGGAACTGCCATGAAGCACTGTTTCACCCTGAAATGGTGTAAGTTGAGCAGTAGTAAAAGGGGTAGCTGAATAGGGAGCTTTCTCCAGATGGTGTAGAGTGAAGCCAGGCTCTCCAGATAGCCAGGACCCACATTAAATGAGGACCTTGGATTAAGGAGGTGCATCCTGTACCATCTTCTGGTGTATTGTATGTTTTGGCTCCACACTGTACATGCTAATCCTGATCTCTGCTCCTCTGACTGTCTGCATGGGATCTTGTTTTTACAGAAATGAGTGCAGAGCTGAAGAACTTACCATTGTGGGAAGATGTTAGCATTCATCAAATACAAGTTATTTTGTTGAAATAATGCTTCATTTCTCTTTCTCCCCAGTCAAGGAGGATGGACATCTTACTGATAAATGTATGGTAGGAGCCTACACCCCCTCCTTCTCCCTTCTTTAATTCATATGAAAACTAACAAAGGCATGGTTGGTCCCGAAGTACAGGAAATAGGTCTTCTCATAGAGACCTTATTTTTTTATTTTCCATTTTTTTCTTTTTGTTTGGTCTGAGTAGGGGGTTGTTTTTTGTTTGCTTTAGCAATAAAAAGAGCCCTAAGTTGAACCACTGATTACAACCAGGTGTATCATAGATGTTCTGCCATCTGGTATCTAATTTTGATAATACCACTTGAAGTACAGATAAGAATCTAGCTACCCATAAAACAATGATGCTATACCAATTTACTGACTGTCAAATATAAATTGGGTATAACAGGTGACCCGCTGGTAGGTGAAGCTTTGAGGGCTTGCACTGCAGCTGAAAGAACACTGATGGGAATTGCTTTTAAGTTCTCACTTGGTGCTCTTTGCTCTCTTTCTTCACAAAATGTTCAACCTTGAATGAAGCATTTTCTGCCTCACCCCGCCCCAAAGGAAAGGCTGCAACCTTTGGCAAAGCTCCTGGGAATGTATATAAACAGCATTAGGGAGGGGAGATGAAAAAAGAGGCTGACTTTACTCTATCATGAAACTTTAACACTCCTTAGCAGCTTGCCAGCCAAGCGGAATTGTGCTACCAGATGTCCTGGCAGAAATGTGTGTGGCTCTGCAAGATCATAAATCCAAACAACGTATGGCAGCTCTGCATGTATAATACTGCTGTTAGCAATGCAGAATTTCAGTGTGGAAAGCTCTGGTGATGGGGAGGATTAGTAAGGACAAAACATTTCCAGACTTGACTTTAAAGCCTTAGGTAGGTAATAGCTGCTGCTGGCAGTGGTATGTTAATGGGGAAAGGAAGAACATAGTGATGGGTGTGCTTTATCAGCAGCAGTAAGTCTTGTTTGCTTGTAGTTGTCTTCTCCCATCATGTCTTGGCCTTTCAGCAGGCAGAATTGTAGTCCAGCTGCTCAGAGGCTGATCTTCCTGTTGGTGTGTAAGAAGACTTTGAGGAGGAATTGTCAAAGACCTGCTAAACTCAGGGCCTGAGTCAACAGAGTAGTCTTGTTCTGTAGTAGTTCAGAGTTAGCTTATGGTTTGTCTTGGTAAATTCTTGTGTAATAGGAAGAACAGGGATGATGGAGGCCTGGAGCGGAAATTTCTGTCTGGTGGTATGTTTGTTTTAACCTCATGTCAGTATTTCTTTTCTCATGTTTGCTAAATGGAGTACTAACTGAACCTGTTCTTTCAGCCTACATGTTAAGTGTAAGTGCATGTGTCCATTCAGAGGATCCTGTCCTCATTAAACTGTGCAAAGGACAGGAAAAAAAAATCAGCAACTTTTGAGGGTTTTTAGTTGTTTCTCCCTTTGTGGAAAAGTCACCAACTAGCATCCTGTAGTAAAGAAGTCATTCCTTTAATGAGGACTTAGAATTGGGCTCACCAAAGGGGTTGGGAGTATGTTTGTGTCACTGGGTATGGTTTCACATGGCATATATTGACACAGAACTGTCAGCTACCTCAACTGACAGTGTTGCAGAAGGGATTTTAAAGCAAATGGAGGAGAATATGCTGTCCACTGTTTCATTCTGTTGCTGCTGAAAAAAAAATGGAGTTCCTAGGAAGTGCAAGTGTAAAAAAGAGCGAGTAAACTCCCTGGCTCTTTAAAGAATGGCCTGAGGGTGAATAGCCGGGGGAATAGCACAGAGAGGACTTCAGCACAGTTAGTAAACTTTGCAAATTGCAGTTAAACTTAAGTGACCCGAAAGTGGAAGCTCTAAAAATATATAACGTCAAGTGCTTTCTTCGCAGATTAATCTTGCAACCCAAGTGTGAAATCTCCCTCTTTCCTCCCATGCATTCTTGAAATTCTGAAGTTCCTTACCACAGAATTTCAGGTGGCTCATTGCTGGCCACATCAGTCCTTCTGCGCTCAAGCTTGTTTTGTCCTCAGAGTAGAACTACACACAGAAGATGTTTAAGTTGTTCACCCTTTTACTGATTTTACTAGTAATTTACCTTGATACTGTAATGCCTTGGAAAGCTTTGTGCAGACTGCTCATCATCATTCAGCTTTCCTGGAAGATAGGTGTTTGTTGCTCTTGGAAAGCTCCATTCATGCAGTCTTCAAATACGTCTGTTCTAAATCAGCTAGCTTCCTTACACTTGTAATAAAGCTGTTCAGGACTGCCTTATGTTCTGTGATTTTAGCAATGGAAATCACTCTGCTGTGGAGTAAGAAAGAGGGAACTCATGCCTAGGTGATGTGTTGTGTCCATTTTTGCAGACAGAGCAAAGCACCACATGACCAACACATGGCAGAACCAGGAGCTGGTGAAGGGTCTCCAAGTGCCATTGCGCTGCCATAGCAGTAGTACAATAGCAGTAAAATTCGGGTCTGCAAGTGTAAAGCTGGCTTTAAATTTCTAGAGGCACCAAATCCTGATGCCCTAAAAACTGTCATGCTTATTCCGATGGCTTGTGTTCCCTGATGCTTATATGATCCAATGCTTACTATTTACGTACCAGTGATTATTATAATTTAAGCCTTACTTTCACATCACCCTGAAGTAAAAGCAGGATGTTTTCTAGTTAAGTAACAGGGTTTCTGAAAAATCATATGGAGGAAAATAGTGGTTGCGCAAGATGGAAATGCAGCATACCCGTATACAAAGAAATCGACAGCCTCACAAACTTTTTGAAAGTCTTTCTTTCCTTGCTGTCATGCTTCCCAAGCTCTCCAAAACCCATGATGAGTAACAAAGACCTCTCCCTGCTGTGTCTATATTTTTGTTCACTGCTTCGCATGCTATTTTCACGTGTGCACATAGAAAATTTAGCTAACTGTTTTCAGACTGTTGTCCCTGATGACCTAGTGTTAATTCAACTACTTATGTCTCATTGTCTGAAATAAATTTCACCTGGGGCCAGCATCTGCTCAGTAATTTGTCACCTTTTCTTTTTCTTGCCCTTAAGCTGTTTTGACACCAGGGGCTTTGCAAGCTCCATCCCAGGAAGCACCAGCAGCAATACAAAAAAGCACAAGGAAAACAATGTGAACTGAAGCTTAGTGAAAACAGAGTTGTGTAATATGGCACTGGTTAGTGGCTGGATGACAGCCATCCTTGATGACATAAATTTGTAACTGCAATGAACAAAGGACTTAATCAAGAACAAAACTGGGTATAAGAAGCGTTACTGTGTGTAAATACATACTAAAGTTGTTGCCATAAGCTTGTGATACAGGGTGAGTGTGCTGTGGTTTAGTCTCCTAATATTCCTTTTTGAGATTCATTTTTAGGTTCATTTTCTGGGTTGTTAAGTGGCAGTGAAACTGAGAAACAGGCAGTCAAATAATTACCCTGGTTGAAGACACTCACAGCTTTTTACAGAGAAGAAAATTTCATCCAGATGATGAATAGAAACGACTCCTCCTCGTGTAAAAGAAGCACAATAATAAATTGTATTGTTTCACTTCTGATCTCTATTTTTAATTTGAAGTATGAGATGGAAAGGCAGGTTTCTCCCTCTGAGCTTTATAGGACTTATTAAAGAAATGGGAGGCTTTTCTAGTAATCATTAGCAGGATGTAGCTTGTGTTTTGCATTTAAGGTGATTCATTCTAGCTTTGGTATCTCTGCACTGCAGAGAATTACCAAGTGCTGGCATTGCCGAAGTGAATACGGAACTCTTCCATGTATCCTTCTTCCTTCTGCGCTGCCTAAGTGTGCTGGTCTTGTAACAGGTGGAGTTGTATCGTGAAAGTGCATTAACATGTAGTGGTCTAGAGAGGGCCTTGAGAAGAAAGACCTGGTCTCAATGTTCTCTCAGTTTTCGGCATTTGTCCATGACTGTTTTTGTGCAGGTTCTGTTCTGAACACCAGGTCTCTGTAGTACAAAAGCTGATGGGCTAAAAGATCCATTCCCCTATATTCCATTTTTCTGTACCTGGCTGTAGATGTACAATTTTCTTCTGTCCAGTTAAACTCAGTAGAAGCACTATAAGTGCTTTCCTCTAGTCCTTGTATGTCGGTGTTTCCAGAGTTTCATCTGGCAGTCAGACCAGAGGCTTTTTTTTCCTGACATGGAAGAAAGAATTCTGGTAGGAACAGAACAGCTTAGATCAATAATATGAACATGGTCCTGTGATGCATGCAATGGTTTTGTGATGCCATGGATAGTGCACCTGCCTTTCCTTTTAGCACGAGTTTGGGCAAACTTTAGTATATACTTAGCTATTTGGGACGCTGTTTGCGCATATGAGAGTGCCAATCCTGCTGCTTGAAGCAGGGCTTTAAATGCTCATTCCTCCTACTCTGTGTGCTGAGCAAAGGCTGTCTAAGCAGTGTGCATGAGGCTGGCCTGTGGACCTGGTGTACTTGTTCTTGAGGGTATGGCGCAAAGCAGCCTCTGCAGAGACAGGGGTGTACGTGTGTGCATATGCCAAGAAACTGAGCTCTAATTTCCTCTGGAAAAGGTGGACCCAGCTTTTGCTCCATTTGGTCTCTGATACATTTATCTTTGTCATTTAAAATGTTATCTTCATGCTTATTTTTAGTTTCTACCCGTTCTCTGTTGCACTTTTTTTACATTTTAATTGGTTAAATCAGGAGACTTATGGCTGATTAATGTTTTCCCTCTGCAGCTGGATCATCTAGAACAGGCATCAACCTTTCCATGCCTCATATACTTCCAGTTCCTTTTCAAAAAGACATGAACTATTCCTGGACCTTCCTATCTTTCCTCACCTGCTGTCAGTCTCTGTTGTACCTCTCGCTGGATGCATTGTTGTTCCAGCTGTGCATTTGCATTTCATGATTTTATTCATTTGGCCAGAAATTATGTATGCAACCTTCCTACATCAACAGTAAAAACAGTGGTACTCAGGTAACAGTTTTTGGCAGTAGAGTCGGACCTGAATTGCATTAACAGTTTCAGTGCTGCTCCCTGGTGAATGAGGGTGTTCAACAAACACATAAGATTGACTTCCATAGCTGGAATATTTGATATTGAGGAGTGAAATAAGATTACTATAACTTATTTTTTTTTTCCCTGCATAGATTAAAAAACCCCTATGAGTCAGGCTGTTACAAGATCGCTCTTCCTACTCCTTCCTTTACTGTGCTTTATGGTTAAAAGAAAAGTCAGTTTTGATGTGCTCTGTCTGTTGTTTATCCCAAATGCTAATGGGTTGATTGTCATGATTTCCCTCTGTCATAGCAGATCAAGATTAGAGATGATTTGCTATCATTAGAGAGAGAGTTGAAATTATTAAAGATCATTTGCTAACACTGATTGCATCTGGTTTCTTCTGAGGTATGCCTTGTTCTACTTAATTCATTTGCATAAAATATGATTGTGAACTGATGTCTTTGAGAATAATGGCGGGGGGTGGTAAACTTTGCACACTTTCATACCAGTTTGCTGGGAGAAGTTCCTTCACATTAAAAAAAACAGTAGGTTTATAATGAAGTGGAGGATTAGGTTTTGAGCTTTGCATTTGCCCTTCAATTCAAAAAAGGTGTTGTTCTCTGCCCAAGACTGCGCATAGCTATAACCAGCATTTGTGAAGCTGGTGCATTTGCTCATCCCATGGGAAAGTGCCAAACTTGTCAGTTTTTATAAATTGCTGTCTTTATGACAGGAAACTGGGAAGGGAAGGGTCTTGAATCTGAATGGAACAGCAAGGAGAAAATAAAGACTTAAGGACAGATGTGTTCCCAAGTCACTGTTCTCTACTGTGGAAGCAACGCCCAGAGCAAGGGTCTTGTTGAAAGATTGGATACAAGCCATGAGAACTCTATAAGCATCCGGTAAATGTTTTGGCTGGGTGAGGAGAAGACCTCCTGGAGGACAATTAAAAACTAGCAGGCTTTTTTTTTGCTTTGTTTTGTTTTTGTTCAGTGCTTTCTAAACATAGCAACTATTTTTATATATTTGTTGGTAGTAATAAAAAGTATTCTTTTAACTGAACATGTCATCTGTTGAGAATGATTTGAGGATAAATGACAAGCCATTGTCAACATGGTAGTGAGTCATAAATGGGGGTTCAGTCATGCTTGTAGCATCCAGCACCCTCAGGCGAGATCAGGATTCCTAGGCAGTTCCTAGATAGTCTATCCCTAAGCAATACAGACTGGCTTAAGAGCCTGTAACGTACCTCCTTGTCCAAGCATCCCTGACAGGGCTATGAGTAGGTGTATAAACCTTAGCTTCCATTGAGTTTGTATTCACTCTCACAATTGACTTCATGATGTGAAATATCATTTACTATTAGCAGGAATATTGTGGTGTGTCTGAAGGGCTATTACTCATGCAAGCACTTTTGATTGACCTTGCTTACTCTAGAAGGGTGCTAGGTTAAAGGCCAAAAGCCCAGTACAATATTTTTAACACGGTGCAAAAAAACAGTAAATCTACACCATTTGTCTAAACAAAATAGTTTTAAATTCAAAACACTATAGAATGAAATTATTAAAATGCTCTGAAGATTACAGTGTCATTTTTGGTTTGTTGGTTTTGCTTTATACTTCTAGAACACAGCTCTGTTATAATCTGTAATTGCACTGTCCAGAGTAAATACTTTGTTCTGTGTGTTAAATACCTCGATGAAATGGGAAGGAGGAAACTGGCTGATGGACATGACTTAGTCCTTTGGCAAGGCATGTAAAGCTCAGATGTTTCCTATGCAGCAGATGCTTTAACTGAATGTTATGAATTGCTCTTGTAAAGCACACTTTCTAATGGATGTCACTCTTCTGTTTCCCCCTACTCTTTTGCAGCAAGTGACCGGCAGAAGTTTTGGTGAGAAAGATTTTCGTTCGGGTTTAGAAAATGGCATTCTTCTGTGTGAGTAAGTAACACTTATAGTTTCCAGCCTTGAATATAATCTTGACTAGAGCTGAAATTAACTTTAGCCCGTATGTCCAGATGTTGGTTTCCTTTTGCCAGTTTTGATATTGTGCAAAGGTCTTTCACTGCTGCATCCTGTCAGTGCCAAAGCTGTTGTTATGGTGAGGATTGAAATGTGGCTTAAAGAAAACAGGTTTTTCAAAGTGCTTCCCTCACTCCAACCCAGCTTGTTAGTTAAGTAAAAATGATGTTTGCTTTTTGGTTTCTTTTTATTTAAAGATGTTAACCACAGATTAGCAAATGGTGTTCCACACCTGCCTGTGGACGTTTCTGCTATAGGGAGGCGTTTTGGACCAACTCCAGGTCCAAACACTGTCAAGAGTTAGCCATCTGAATATTATCAATACTCAGCTGCTTTTATAGTTCCTGGAAAGGTTAGGCATCCTCTAATTTTACCTAAAGGTGTATTCGAATGATGTGTTTTGTGGTTTTTGGACAAGAGACACAAGTTTGCTTTTGCATATTTCTCTGTGGTTTTCACAGCTAGTTTTTAGGCAGAGTCTTCCAGAAGAACATTGTGGACTTAGATACCAAAGCTGGTGACTTTTAAGAGCAATTTGGAAGTGTTCCCTAATGCCCATAGTTCTTTGAAAATCCCATGCCAGTTCATCAGGAGTTTAGGGAGAATCCACTGATCTGAATCACGTGTATGGACCAAATTATTTTCCTGAGCGTGCAGGGTTGTCACTGAAGTTGGTAAAAGCTGACTTTGCACACAAGAAGGAAAAAGCCTGTGAAGAACTGAATGCATATTGAAATTTATAAATGAGATCTCTTGAGATGTTTAGCTGGATCATTGAAAGTATTGGTTAAGTTTCATACTATGAAAGGTACTGGAATTTGGAAACCGTTTTCAGCAGTAGAGTTGAGCTAACATCCTTTAACTCAACTCTAGGTAGCTTACGATAACTCTGAAGCCTAGTTGTGTAAATAGCGTTGTATATCTCACCGGTGTCGTTAATCAGACAGCTTGAACTTTAGCTGTTAAAGGGGAAAAAATATAGAGGAAAGGAAATTATATGATCTAGTTTGATTGTAGTTGCATGTCTTTGCTGAGGAGTGGCTTTGGGACAAGGGAAGTAGTTGTTATTGTTGATCAAAAGTTGTGTAACTTGGAAAGAGCATGTAGTTTACCCCTTTGAATTTAAGGGTTGCCTCTTGCACAAGATCTCTTCTGACTGGTCAAGGGAAGTGTAGTGTGCTGAATCACTTCACAGTGCTCTTTCAAAGTTAAGGTTGAATTGCTACGAATGAAAAGTAAGGGATGCGTATTTCAAGATTAGATTGTAATCTTATCTGCAAGTAAGCAGTGGTAGTCTAATTTAAATGCTGTAAATCTTTAAGATGGAAAGCTTAACTAACTAATGTTTTGCTAATGAAATAAATAAATATGTATTTATTAGGAGGCTGAGAGCTCCAGTAATAAGCAGATCAAGGGACAAAACTTGGTTATACTACCAAATTGTTCTGTGATGTCGGGCAAATTGCTTGTCCTTTTGTTTACCATCTGTGGATCAATGCAAATCAGTTTGAAGGGATCTGCTTCCTCAACCTCAAATGTGAGAGGCAATGATGTTGGAATTGCATCCAACTCCTGATAGCTGTGGTTAGTGGATAAAACTCTTTTAGACTACAGAGCATTAACCAAGGAGCTACCAATTTGGCCTTCAGGTTTGGCTTTCAGATGATGAACAAATTATAAGGCCAACAATAAAGTGTTCCAAGACCGCTGTAAAATAAAGAACTCAACAGAAATTTGGGGTGTAACACTGGGAACTCTTACTGTATCTTCAAAAAGTACCGGATTTGGCAAGTGAAGCACTGATAGTTAATTTTTTATCTGTCGCCTAATGAAGAGATGCTAGTAAAGCTGCTATAGGCAGTATTGTCTTTCTAGACAGGATTTTTCTGGCTTATCAGACATCTACCTGGATACCTCATGAACAAATTCTAGTAGTATTCAAGCTTTATCTTGACCTCCTCCCAATCTGCTGAGCTTTCATTGCAGCTGACCTCAACAAATAGATGAAAATCTGGTTTCAAAGTCTCTGATGTGCTGCAGAGGACAAGAAAGAAATTGTAGCACTCTTAGGTTTCTGAAGATGGAAGAATTCATTGCCTCTGGTCTGGTTTACCCGATTTATCTGTTGAAATTTTAGGAAAGAGCTAAACTTGCCTCAGTTTATCTCCTTAGGACAGTAGTCGGTGCTAGTGCCATTAACTGGCAGCTCATAGCCAGACAACTGTGTGGGTGATGTGACTGTGGAGCACTCCCTACTTCCACATGGCAGTTTCAGTGTTTTCCTTGCCTGTTGTATTCTGTGGTGAGGACTAAAAGCAAGCTCAGGTTCTGAGGGATCCCAGCAGCTAGATGACTAGAAGCTGATGTGAGGAGCAGGGACACAGCCAGTATGCCTTGAATGTCCCAAAAATTTCTCAAGCTACCTTCTGACTTTGCAGGTATTTCGAAGAAGGGAAGTAGGATAGCCACCATGCCAGAGTCCATTCCCCGAACAGTTAGACCAGCCACACACAGAATGGTGTTTTATCTGTGTCTAGAGCAGGATTGTTGCTGGAGCAACAGGCAGGAGCCTTTTGTACAATCCTTATGTCTGTGGCCTACACAGCCTGAAAACTCAGGCAGACGTCACTACAGTGGTTATAAGTTATTAATTTATGTCTAGCAACTACCCAGGTATTTTAATAAATGAGAGCTAATAAAATCATGTTATGCCCAAAACTTGAACTGTTGGAATGGACATGTTATGAACCGCCAGCCTGACTAGTGGAACAGCCCTGCATGAGTGTGCTAGCCACAGACACCCACAAGCCTTGTACCTGCCTCCCTGGTAGTGCTTATGCTGTGGCTGGCATCTCAGTCTGGCCTCATGATGCTTTTTATAGCTTGATGCACTCAACTCAGGAGCTGAGGAGCATATTCAAACAATGCAAGGTGCCCTGAAGTGGCAAGCTGACAGATGAGAGTAACACAAGCCCTTCCTTCTTTCTGGATGTTTGAAAGCCCACTTGTGTAGTTGTCCTCACACCCAGCTGTGCCGAGAGGCCAGTGACCATGATTTGTGTTTGTTTGAAATGAGTTCATGGCTTTTTAGCATAGCTCTCTGACATCAGCCCAGATGGTGATTTCAGTAAGCGACATAATAGTTAGGCAGAGGGAATTCTTGTTCTGTTCTTGCTTTGTGTATTAAATTCTCATATGCAAAGGCATATGAGTTTCCTGGCTATGCTTCTGCATGGGTGGGCAAATATGCCCTCCAGGGGTCATGGTGGAAAACTATATGAGGGAGGAATACAACACCAGTAGCAGGAAATATCACTAGAAATCCCCAATTTCCGCTCCAGCACATTCTGTGTTTTGTGGGGCTTTGTCTTGGTTTGTCTTTTTTTTCTTGTTACATAGCTTTAACATTTAGGTTTTACCCAGATATTATGAGAAGTTAGAGGTTTAATAAGGAATAAATTAGATTTGGCTGTTGCAGTGCTTAGGTGTTCCTATTCTACAGGTTCAGGCATCTGAATGAAGGTTGACTGCAAAAGAAAAAGTATATGCTGTCTCAATCCACTCGTCCCCTGATTTGAGGAGTTCTGAAACAGCAGATAAGGAAGCTGAAGTTGTGTTTATTTCTAACCATGCAACAATTGTTATTAATAAGCTTAAAAATTACTACATGAAGACAAAAATGCATACCTCTTCCTACAACCTTGCCCCATTGTTACTGCTCTAATATTCTTGCACATGTGTTTTTAAGGGAGCAGTTCCTTTCCATTCTCCTTGCCATCCACCTCCCCTTGCCCAGCTCTGCTACTGCAGGATTCCTTCTTTCATGCTGGTCAGCCAGTAGTTACGGGTGTCTCTGTGTGAATGTGAGACTTGGAAAATCCAAGTTATTTATTTTCTTTGATATGACTATCCCAGTCATATCAAAGGTTAATAGTATATCCAATGGATCTGTAAGCATTTCTGACATGCAGTTGGGATCATATTTTCTCTTAAGCTTTCTCTGGAATCAACCAGTACTAGGATTCCAAGAATCCTGAGAGTTTGTATCAGTGGTAATGAGATTCTAATGTCAGGAATAGGACCAAACCATAAGGAAGAGTAACAACAGCAATAACAACTGGGACATGAATCCTGGGCAAAAGATCTTAAATAACAAACTGAAATGGAATTCAGACTTAGATATCAATAGAAATGATTTGGCTTTGCAGTGGAGTCCAACAGTGTCATGATTGTGTATAATACCTTGGGTACTGTATGTAGAACAGTTTAGCTCTGTGTCTGTTTTATAGATGTATATAAATCAACTTTTAGCAGTAAATGCAGACATAATAAATCTTTTATTTTTCTGAGCATGAAAGTTTTAACAAATACTTTGTTTCTTAGTGACACTTATTTTGTGTATTAGCACATGGTGTTTTGTAGCTTAGTGTCCTTGGTTCAGCAGTAGCAGTAATTTTTCTCCTTCTTAGTAGCTGGTGCAGCACTGTGTTTTTGATTTTCGGCCTGGGAACAGTGCTGATAACACCGATGGTTTTAGTTGCTGCTCAGTAATGTTTACTCTGACCAAGGACTTTCTGAGTCTCATGCTCTGCCAGGGAGGAGGGGAAGCCAGGAAGAAGCAGAGACAGGACACCTGACCCAAACTAACCAAAGAGGTATTCCATACCACAGCACGTCATGCCCACTATATAAACTGGGGGCAGTTACCCAGAAGAGCTAGATCACTGCTCGGTTGGGCTGGGTATCGCTTGGCGGGTGGTGAGCAGTTGTATTCTCTTCCCTTGCATTTCCCTTATCGTTATTATTATTGGTGGTAGCAGTAGAGGTTTTGTATTATACCGTAGTTACTGGACTGTTCTTATCTCAACCTGTGGGAGTTACATTCTTTCGATTCTCCTCCCCATCCCTCTGGGAGCAGGGAGGAAGAAAGGGGGGGGAGTGGGAGAGAGTCTGCGTGGCTGACTGAGCTTAAACTGTGACAGTTCTTTTTGGCACACAACACGGGGCTTGAAGGGTTGAGATAATGACAGATCTGACTGGAGTGTGTCTAATCACGTTTGTGATAAACAGTCATTGTTTCAGATTAATAGTCACTCATCACCATGCTGATTTATTGGCTGTCAAAGTTTTTGCTCTTGATCTCACAGTTTCAGCATGTCGTACCTTATTTACAGCTGGTATTTGCTCTGTTAGTGTTTATCAGCTTGGGGCCTTCGGCTAAGGTTCTTGTTTCATTGTACTTTATAGTAATGACTTGTAATGCAATAGAATCATTGATCATGAAACTGATCTGGCTTGCGTTCCCAGTGTGGTCACCACTACTTTGGAAGGTATATAATAGAAATGCTTAGCAATTACACATCTTTTTTCCCCTCCTCAGGTGGTCAACCCGTGAAGGAGACATTGCCTTACGTTCACAGCCCCCTCACCAGACTGTTTACAGCATCATTTGAGAGTTATGAAGGTTTTGAATGGCCTTTAGGTACCCTTGAGACCTGCCTGCTGATTGTGATGGGGATCACCATGTTGGCACACATACAGAGTGTGTTTTACCCATGACCATTTCATCTGATCTCAAGAGTTAAGCAGAGTCGGGTTTGAGCCTTGTCTAGAGTTAGACGACGATATAGGAGGACAGAGAGATTTTCCCCAAGGCTGGACAGTCATGAGTGGCAGGGTGTGTGGGATAGTATGGGCAAGTATCTAGGCCAGTGGGCCCGTCCAGTGCTTTGGAACTTCACCAATGAACAAATGCAAAATCCAGAAAAATTAGTAAAACACTTAAATGAGGTGTGTTGTCATTCTGGTCATACCAGAGAGGAACAAATCATGGCAATGTGCTGGGGCTTGGCCAATGCTTACAGAGCCCTGTTCAACACTATTCAGCACCTTCAAAAGGAAAAAAATGTCCCTGGATCTGATGGCAAAGCAACAGACAGCACAGCTACTCCAGCTCCAAGCACAGCAGCTACACCACCCCCAGCGACAAGTACAGCCACTACTCAAAATTCAACCACAACAGACAGCGCAGCTACTCCAGCTCCAAGCACAGCAGCTATGCCAACCCCAGTAACAAGTACAGCAGCTACCCAAACCCCAACAACAGATACTGCAGCTACTGCAACCACAGTGATAATCACTGCAGCTAAACCAGAGGGACCAGTTCATACCAATATCAGTTGCCCCCGTACACAAGGGGAAAAGCAAAAAGAAGACAAGAAAGATGAAGGAATAAGATAAAGAAGCAATGGCAATGCACTTACTACCTGGGATGGCATCTGATCAGGAGTTATCGTCACATGAATCAGAAGAAGAAGAAGAGGTGACTTCTCGACTCTGGACCTCAACTGAGCTACAGAATATGCGAAAAGATTTTACCCGTCAGCCAGGGGAGCACATCATCACCTGGTTGCTCCGATGCTGGGACAATGGGGCCGATGGTCATGAACTAGAAGGTAGTGAAGCCAAGCAGCTGGGATCACTTGCTAGGGAAGGGGGAATTGACAAAGCAATTGCAAGAGAGAAACAGTCCTTCAGCCTTTGGAAGCAGCTCTTGGCAGCTGTGAAAGAAAGGTTTCCATCCAAGGACGATGTTATGAGTCGCTCAGCCAAGTGGACTGCTCTGGAGAAAGGCATCCAGTCTCTGAGGGAATCAGCCATTGTAGAGATGATCTATCACATCAAGCCAAATGCTGGGGATGCACCTATAGATCCAGATGAAGTCAAATGTACACGACCCATGTGGCAGAAATTTATACTGATGCACTGTCATCATATGCCCTTTCATTGGCAATAGTAACCTGGAATGACATAGTACCACCAACAGTGGATGAAATGATTCATAAACTCCGAGAGTTTGAAGACAATCTCACCCCCTCCATCATTTCAGCTGCGGAAAAACTGTCCCAGGAGCTCAAACAATTGAGTGACGATCTATCTGATCTATCCAGCTCCTCACATGTACCAATACATGTCTCAGCTATTAATAAAAGGTGTCCTACTGCTCAAGAGAGAAGATACAGAAGGTATACGCCACGGGCCACCCTATGGTTTTACCTGTGGGATCAAGGAGAAGACATGAGGAAGTGGGTTGGAAAACCTACCTCAGCTCTGGAGGAATGGGTGCGTGAATTGGAGAGGAGAACAAAGGTCAAGGATGATCATCCCATGAAAGCTGCAGCTTCAGCCTCTGGTGAGCAGGGTCCCAGATGGAGTGAAAGAGCTGATTTTACTCCAGCTCCTGTGATAAAGACTAATCCCTGTCAACAAGATGTGAGTGACCAATGTGATGACTTAGAGGGGCCCCGCCTCCAGCCAGGTGGAGATAGGGCACAATCGGATTTACTGGACTGTGTGGATCAGATGGCCTGGCACATCAGTCCCACAGAAGAATAAGGCTCTAGTAGATACTGGTGCACAGTGTACCCTGATGCCATCAAGCTATCAAGGGGTGGAACCCATTTCTATTTCTGGAGTGACAGGAGGATCCCAAGAGTTGACTGTACTGGAGGTTGAAATCAGCCAGACTGGGAGAAAGTGGCAAAAGCACCCCACTGTGAGTGGTCCAGAGGCTCCATGCATCCTTGGCATAGACTACCTCAGGAGAGGGTACTTCAAAGACCCGAAAGGGTACCGATGGGCTTTTGGTATTGCTGCTTTGGAGGCAGAGGAAACTGAGCAGCTGTCCACCTTGCCTGGTCTCTCAGAGGATCCTTCTGTTGTGGGGCTGCTGAAGGTCGAAGAACAGCAAGTGTCAATTGCGACCACAACAGTGCCCCGGCGGCAATATCGCACCAACCGAGACTCCCTGATTCCCATCCATAAGCTGATCCGTAGACTGGAGAGTCAAGGAGTGATCAGTAGGACCCACTCACCCTTTAATAGCGCCCCATATGGCCAGTGTGAAAGTCTAATGGAGAGTGGATACTAATGGTAGACTATCATGGCCTGAATGAAGTCACACCACCCTTGAGTGCTGCCGTAGCGGACATGCTAGAACTTCAGTATGAGCTGAAGTCAAAGGCAGCCAAGTGGTATGCAGTGATTGATATTGCCAATGCATTTTTCTCAATTCCTCTGGCAGCAGAGTGCAGCCCACAGTTCGCTTTTACTTGGAGGGGCGTCCAGTACACTTGGAACCAACTGCCCCATGGGTGGAAAAACACAGCCCTATCATCTGCCATGGGCTGATCCAGACTGCACTGGAACAGGGGCAAGCTCCAGAACACCTGCAATACATTGATGACATTATTGTGTGGGGTGATACAGTGGAAGAAGTCTTTGAGAAAGGGAGGAAAATAATCCAAATCCTGCTGAAAGCCAGTTTTGCCATAAAACAGAGTAAGGTCAAGGGACCTGCACAGGAGATTCAATTTTTGGGAATACAATGGCAAGATGGACATCACCAGATCCCCACAGATGTGATCAACGAGATAACAGCAATGTCTCCACCAACTAATGAGAAACACAAGCTTTCTTGGGTGCTGTGGGGTTCTGAAGGATGCACATCCCAAATTACAGTTTGATTGTAAGCCCTCTCTATCATGTGACCTGGAAGAAGAATGATTTTAAATGGGGCCCTGAGCAACAACAAACCTTTGAGCAAATTAAACGAGAGAGAGTTCATGCAGTAGCCCTTGGACCAGTCTGGACCAGGCCAGATGTAAAAGATGTACTCTACACTGCAGCCGGGGCGAATGGTCCTACCCGGAGCCTCTGGCAGAAAGCTCCAGGGGAGACTCAAGGTTGACCCCTCGGGTTTTGGAGTCGGGGATACAGAGGATCTGAGGCCAGCTATACCCCAACTGAAAAAGAGATACTGGCAGCCTATGAAGGGGGTTGAGCTGCTTCAGAAGTGATTGGCACTGAAGCACAGCTCCTCCTAGCACCCTGGTTGCCCGTGCTAGGCTGGATGTTCAAAGGCAGGGTCTCCTCTACACATCATGCAACCGATGCTACATGGAGTGAATGGGCTGCACTAATTACACAACAAGCTCAAATAGGAAATCCCAGTCATCCAGGAATTCTAGAAGTCATCATGGACTGTCCAGAGGGCAAAGATTTTGGAATGTCACCAGAGGAGGAGGTGATGAAGAGTCCCCACCATATAATGAACTGTCAGAAAGTGAAAAGCAGTATGCCTTGTTTACTGATGAGTCCTGCTGTATTGTGGGAAAGCATCGGAGATGAAAGGCAGCTGTAAGGAGTCCTCGATGACAAGTTGCAGAAACTGCTGAAGGAGAGGGTGAATCAAGTCAGTTTGCTGAGGTGAAAGCCATCCAGCTGGCCTTGGACATTGCTGAACGAGAAAAGTGGCCAGTACTTTATCTCTATACTGACTCATGGATGGTGGCAAATGCCCTGTGGGGGTGGTTGCAGCAATGGAAACAGAGCAACTGGCAATGCAGAGGTAAACCCATCTGGGCTGCTGCACTGTGGCAAGATATCGCTGCCTGGGTGCAGAACCTGGTGGTGAAGGTACGCCATGTAGATGCTCATGTACCGAAGAGTCGGGCCACTGAGGAACACCAGAACAACCAACAAGTGGATAAAGCTGCTAAAATTGAAGTGGCTCAGATGGACTTAGATCGGCAACATAAGGGTGATTATGTTTGGACTCAAGATCGAGGAGTGGACTTAGCAATGGACACTATTGCCCAGGTTGTTCACGAGTGTGAACACTGCACACAACCTCTCCTGCTCTGAAAGACTGTTACAAGAGATGGAGCCTGACATCATGGACCAGATGGACTCAACAGCTTTATAGGGATTGGTTCATGCACTGAGGCTGTCTCTGTCTCTCTGTCTCTCTGTCTCTCTGTCTCTCTGTCTCTCTGTCTCTCTGTCTCTCTGTCTCTCTGTCTCTCTGTCTCTCTGTCTGTCTCTCTGTCTCTCTGTCTCTCTGTCTCTCTGTCTCTCTGTCCCTCTGTCCGTCTGTCCCTCTGTCCGTCTGTCCCTCTGTCCGTCTGTCCCTCTGTCCCTCTGTCCGTCTGTCTCTCTGTCCGTCTGTATATGTGTGTATATATGTGTGTATATATGTGTGTATATATGTGTGTATATATGTGATCAGAGTGATGGTATATTGAAAATGTGGGATCTGAGCATGACGTGAATGGTATGGAATAAGGGGTGGATGCTGTCCTGGGTTCAGCAGCAGCAGTAATTTTTCTCCTTCTTAGTAGCTGGTGCAGCGCTGTGTTTTTGACTTTCGGCCTGGGAACAGCGCTGATTACACCGATGGTTTTAGTTGCTGCTCGGTAATGTTTACTCTGACCAAGGACTTTCTGAGTCTCATGCTCTGCCAGAGAGGAGGGGAAGCCAGGAAGAAGCAGAGACAGGACACCTGACCCAAACTAACCAAAGAGGTATTCCATACCACAGCATGTCATGCCCACTATATAAACTGGGGCAGTTACCCGGAAGGGTTAGATCACTGCTCGGGTTGGGCTGGGTATCGGTTGGCAGGTGGTGGGAGGTTGTATTCTCTTCCTTTGTTATTTCCCTTATCATTATTATTATTGCTGGCAGCAGCAGTGGTTTGTGTTAATACCTTAGTTACTGGACTCTTCTTATCTCAACCTGTGGGCGATACACTCTTTCGATTCTCCTCCCCATCCCTCTGGGAGCAGGGGGGAGGAAAGGGGGGGGAGAGTGAGAGAGAGTCTGCGTGGCTGACTTAGCTTAAACCATGACACTTAGTAAGATATGCATAAACTACCTGTGTTTTTTGAAACCAGGATTCTTTGACTCTTTTTGTTATTTTTTGAAAGAGCAGATTTGAAGGTATTTTGCTGCTTTAAGTTATCTTGGTAAAATTGGGCTTGTACAGTGAATTAAGGACAAGGTTTTATACTTTTTCTCATGTAGGACAATATCTAGGAAAGGCAGCTCCCTTCAGCTATGCATGTTAGGAATATATGCTCTTAAAAAGTACATGAAAGTACTTAGGTTTTAGTTTTAAATAAAAAAAACCCAAGAAGTTAATCATGCACATAGATTAATAGTATTTAAAAAAAATTAAGTGAGGCTATAAATCTGAGTGAGCTGAAAGGGATTGTGGTCAAGAATTACTTAATGGATTATAATTTATTCTGCCATGAGAATAATTTTCTTCTATAAATAAGAAATCTCCTTAGCTTGTGTTCTCCATGTCCCTGGTGATGAATGAGCTGCTTTTTCTCAGAGAGCAGAGTTTCTTTGAGCTTGCATCATGGTTCTAGTACATCTGACCAAGCTTTGGGCTGACATGAATGCTGTTTTCAGCAGGGTTGGATTTGTGCCAGATCAGTGCAAGTGTAATGCTATGCAATAGTAAAACATTGTCTTCTGAATCAGTGGTACTGTTACCTATGGAGAACAGTTTTCATTATATATATCATGTTTCAGTTGTTTAGCTGTTTAAAAATCAAGTTTTTCTTGCAAATTAATGTCACTTATGTAAAATTGCAATGCCACTTATGGAGACCTAGCAGGGGAAAACAAATACTCAGTCATCCTTGTGGATTGTAGGATTTTGCAAATATATTATTCTACTTGTCCGTCGGTGGCATAGGCTTGGCATCAGTTCAGCACTTGGCTGTATAGTGTACAGTGCAGAGATTCTTGTCTTGCCAGATATCTCACTGCAGAAGTTAATGGATGCCCAGGCCTTATGCTTAATTAGGTCTTTGCTTGAATTTCCTGTTCCTGGAAACTAAGAAGGTATTTGAGTTTCATAGGCATACTTGAAGTTTTGAATGTGACCCATGCCTTGAGGTGAGAAGGGATTGGTGTTCTGTGTTTTTCAGGCTCTGCATTGTAAAGCCAAAACATTATCAGCATCATGGAGTTGGCATGTCTCCAGTTTAGAGGAACGGGCCCCAAGGCTCATTAAGCATTAAGATTTAGGTTCATGTGAGGACACCTGAAAGAGTTTTATATGAATCCGGAGGTTTTAATCTTTAAGTTTTATTGCCATGTCATAATGAAAAGCTATTTATTAGTATGGTTTAGGTGAGGGGTCAGAGGTGTAACATAAACCGTAATGCTCAGCTGTGTGCGTGAGAAGAGGAGAATAGCATTGAGGGGCATGCTTGAGTACAGCCAGAATAGCCTGTCTTTGTATTTATGCTAAAATAATATGCATTTCATCAGACTAGTGGATTTTTTTTCAGTGGAGCTTGGTTAATTGACAGGGCAAGAGGCTGTGGAACACTGACCCGTTCAAATGGAGTGCTGCTCAAGTGCAAGGCAAGGTAATCCTGTGAGAGGTTTCAGCTTTCCAAGAATGTTATATGGGCTATGTATTTTGGACAGTCATCCATGGCCACTGCTATTCAGTGTAAAACTGTGTGAATTGCAAATCCATAGGTGCATAGGATGCTCTTCAAGTCAGTTGTTACAGTGGTAGGTTCTGTATCAATAGCTTCAAAAGCTATTTGTACACAGTCTTCCTGGTTGCCCTTCTTGAGCTGTTCTGCAAGGCCTCTGTGTTCTTCATATTTTTAGTCTTTAGCAGGGCAAGACCCATGCTGTTCTGTGTTTGGCATACTTGTTTTCTCAGTGCTACATATTTGCATAGTTCTTTATTCACTTTTTACTTATATGCCCTTTATAGGACACAGTTCTGTCCTCCTTGTTAGAAAAGCACCTTGTTCATCTGATCCTAAATAAATAATGTCAGAAGCATCATTAGCAATCCCTCAAGAATGTTTTCCCAAAAATGTTTTTGTGACCTCTATATTTTGAAATATCTTTACTACTTCCTTTGCAACAAAATATTTTGAATTTTCATTGTCTGCTGTTTCAATGTGGTTTGTTCATCTTTAAGATTAATAGTGGGTTTTTCTCCCCTTTGCAATATTTGGGGTATTTTGGAGCAGCCACCAGAGCATGAGCTTAAAATATGTGGATACTGGAGCTGTCTGGGCTAATAATTATCAAGTGCTGAAAGGCTGCTTGTAAGAATGTGAATCTGTAAAACTCAATTTAAAAAGAGAAATGTCTCCATTAAGGTTTACTGTGGATAGAATTTCCTGAACTCTCAAATATGAAATGCCCTTTTACTGTAAGATCAGGTCATTAGTCAGCTTTTCTTTTTAGGAATATGATCCGTTATTTGAGCAAAGAGCTCTGTTGGATACCCATCCCTCCAGCCTGGATTGATCTGTGAACACACATCACTTCGCCCTTTCTTTTTTTCCATTTCTGAAGCTTATTTTCTGAAAGTGCTTCTCTTCCATTTCCTCTTAGAAACAAGGGCTTTTTGGAGGCTGGATTTTAGCAGCCATACTCAGAGTATTTTCTTAACTGATGCTTTCTTGCAAGAATTTCATGGGCAGCTGTCTTGGTGCTTTTCGTTAGGTCTTTTATCAGCTGTTGCCTGAAGCGCCTTCTTTTCCTGGCAAAAGTTTTTCAAATTCTTAACTGGTGATAAATAACGCCAGGAAGGTCTAATAAGTTAGTCACACAGCGCTAGTACTGATTTCAGCTTGTGTGCCCAGCTGTGGAGATACCTTCTCTCTTTGAATGCCAAGCTCTGGGGACAGCACCAAAGAGAGCACTTGATTCTTCCCATACCTACCAGAGCTAGTTTTTATCGGGGGAAGGAAATAACCTAGCTTCTCCCTGTGAGTGGGGATGGAGCAGCTTTTCACTTGCATTTTGTCTTGCCATTTCCATAAGGTAAGGCAGCTCTAAGGTTTTAGCTTCTATGCAGTGGCTTACTGTGCTTCATTTAACAGCTGACTACAGAAGAATCCAAGCCAGCACCCAGTGCAGGGGAAAGGCTGAACGGCTGTGTAGATGTTGGACTGAAATTGACAAGGAGGACTTTGGGAAGTGAAGAACAGAATGTTGTCCTGAGTCAGGACAGGTGCATACATACCAGGGGTGGTGGGCAGAAATCCCAGTAGAGAGTGCTTAAAGGGTCCAGAGAATAGTTCAGGTCTTGTACAGAGACTCAAGTGATATGGATGGAGCCTGAAGAGGCTTTATTTTATCCTGGTTTAGATTATTGTCTTTTGGGTGTTTGGTACTGTTGATTTGTTGGTTTGTTTGGTTTTTTTTTTTTTTTTCCCTTCATCATACTTTGATTTAAGTTCCTCTAAGAACTATTTTATCTATATTTCTTTTTGTCATGTCTTTGCTTCTTTTACTGTTAAAAAGTTCCCTGAGATTTCATAATCATATCTTCCCTCTGGTCATGGCAGTGAAACTCTGGTAATATCGGGTATCCAAAAGGCTCGATAGAGGCATTAGTCTTTATATTTCTGTTCTTTCTTTTTTCCTTCCTGTGTCATTTTACTTTTTGTGTAAGTAACTGTTAATACTCCAGAATGATTTTTGTGGGAAGCAAGTTGGCTGAAGGCTTAAGTTTTCCAAAGCCTCCCCTAAGTTTGTTTTGCAAGTCATCTCTAAAATGTCTGCTGGTCACCAAACCTCAGCTACCAAAAAAAATCAAGCTTGAGGAATGTTCCTATGTCTCCTTTTGAAAACGGTATGGAAGGACATTGTTTTTTGGTTTATTTCAACCAAAATTGGAATGAGACCTTAAATTAGCAGTATCTTACTGAAGGTGAAGGGAAAAGGATAAACTAATGGAAGACTTAATGTCATACCGTTTTGCTATCTCTCAGGACTGCTTAGTTGGACTTGTTCCATTGCCATCTGTTTTTCTAGATGCAGAAGTATGAAAAACAGTACCCCACAAAAATTCCAAGCAGACAAAAAACCCCAACAAAACCAACATTTCTGTTACAACTGTGACAGTTCCATACTCTCTACCATTTATGCAGTAGCTCACCAACCTTGGTGTAGCAGAATGTGGTACATAGTGATACAAAGGTTTTGGTTTTTAGAAGATGCACATCTGCTTGAGGATTTTCTATGTTTGCAGAACACAACTGTAAGAAAAACGAAAAAACAACTAAATTTGTGCTTGGGAAAATCTGGGCTTGCAACTGGTGGGTACTCAGTTCAACTCAGGGCCTGCTGGCTTCAGCCCTCTGGCTGAACCTGCCAGCTGGGACCTTGCTCCCTTCCTTAGACTGATCAGTATTGCTAAACTGGCCAGACAGATCAGATAGAGGATCTTAATGTACCATCAACTAGGTATGTTTTTTGAGAAAGTGCCTTCAAGTGTCTTCCTGCTGCAAGAATGGTGGTGAAAATAACTTGTCTAAAGTGATTTGGGGATGTGACCTCAATTGTATGTTGTAGCAAGGCTGCCCTCTGTGACAGGGTACCAAGGTGATATAGTTAACTTGTAAATGCTGTGAAAATAAAGCACTGAACAACGTGTGTGTGTGTTTCAGGTGATGAAGAAGCTGATGGGCTCTATGTTGCTCCCCTAATTCTTGTCCTGCCACTGTGTTTTTCATACCTTTCTCAGGGATGGCTGCAATACAAATATATTTTTAAGTATTTTTAAAGATTTAATTTACTGTCCTAGAATGATCAATTCAGCAAGATTTCTGATGGTTTAAGTTATCACTTTCTAACCTCAGGCATGGCTGGGGCCATGTAGGATTGGCAGAGCAAGAAAGCATGGGACTAGAGTTGTAGGGGAGCGCCAGGGTAAGGTGAGGGTTAGTGTTTTCTTCCATGCAGACTTTTGCCCCTGGGCCGTAGGACCAGGTCCTGGTGTAAAATGGTGGAGGTTTTGTTTGCCCATATTTCAACAAAAGTCTATCAGAGCTCACAAGACTTTACATATCAAGATGGATGCTCTATATGAGTCTAAATCGGCATAGACAATTTGTTGTGTGTGTATTGACCTACGTAGGAAGTGGTGCATTCAGTTGCTTTTCTGAGAAGCAGGGAGGGATAGTAGCTGTGTGAGTGAAGGTGACTATTGAGACACTGCATCAACAGTGCAGCTTCTCAGCCAGATTGGTGGCAGAGCAAGCTTAAGCTGCTCAGTAATTTGGCATCTGGGCTGCTGCTGTAGATCAGGCAATACATCAGAAGCAGTCAGTCTGCTCTGGAAGAAATCTCTCTTTGGCACATTCTGCAGTGAGCAAGTCCTGGGGGTTTTGGTGCCAGACTGTTTAGAGATGTTTCAACAGGAGGTAAACATTTTAATAAGAGAGGCCTTTCTTCCTCAGGCTTTTCCATCTTGCCCCATCCCGTTTCCTCCCTCTTCAGACTCCAACTGGTAATCTAAAATGTTGTTTATTCTCTGCTCCTTTCCTTCCTCTCATTTTATCCTTTTCCCATATTTCACAGGGAAGCCTGTACAAGCTATTTTGAAGATTTATTTAGAATGGCCTTTGGCATTTGAAGTTTCCATTAAGACCTCTTTAGTTTACTTCTGTTATTGTGTGTGGCTTTTGATCTTCACCTGCAATATTGGTTACGGTGCCTGATATATTCCCTTTTGAGTAATAAAGAAAATGAGATGCTTAGCTGATATATCCTTTTTTTCCTGAAAAGAATAAGCATATAGATGATTGAAATCAAAGCAGAGCTACAGTATTTTGTAAGAAGTGCTCTGACTAAAAAAAAAATAAATAAAAAAACCAAAAAAAAACCACAACAAAAAATGCTAAAAAAAAAGTAAACAGAAATCTTAAGTTGCCTGTTGCAGCAGCTAAACGGAAAAGAGTAGTTCTATAAAGTTGTTGCTGTGCAAGGAGAAAGGATAGGTTAGCGCATTTTGGGGGAAAGAAGGAATATTTGCTTTCCATCTGTGAAATAAAATTGCAGGTTATAGGAAGGGAGATGTGAGGGTTTTTTCTTGCCGTTCTGTGCAAAAAGTGAATTGTTTGTGTATAATAGTACAGAATACTTCCATAATTTGTTTTTAGGACATAATAGTGTTAGATTCTACCTTAAGCAGAAGGCAGGACTAGTAGTACAGCAATTCCAGGGTTCCAGAGTTTTTAACTGCATGAAGATGAAGAAAATATCCGAAACACCAAAACAATGTCATTCCCATTGGGTTTGTTGCCACTCCCGATTATGGTGGTATTGAAGATACAGGGACTCCAAGTGTGTAATAACGCAAGTACAATTCAGGACAAGTTGGACAGAAGCTTTATTAACTGTGGTCATAGAGAACACTTAGAACAGCATCTTCCCTTCTGCTCCCCTGTTCTCTCCAAGGGATTGCAGAAACCCAACCTGTATACTGTTCTGGAGAAAAAAGAAAGAGGTGAGGGAAAATGACCATTTCAGTGTTAACAAAGCCAGGTGTCCACCCCTTGGAGGGATGGGCTCCTTAATGAACTTGCAAAATGCCACAGTCCTAAGAAGGAATCCAGCAGTAAATACCGTGATACTATGGAGAGATGACTCTTGGTGGAGCCTGTAGGAGTGGCATACCTTGTATTATCTTAGCTCAGAAGTAGGGAGTTGGAAACAATCACAGACTGTTAGCTTTTAGCTGAAAGGAATATTCTTTTAGGTAGGCTAAACCTCTTAGTCAGACCTCTTAAATATTAAGTATTAATCATTTTACCACCACAGTAAGCTGCAGAAGAGTCAGTTCTTGAATGAAGACAGTGTCATCCCAAAGAGATTTCTCTCTTCCATAGTGGCTATTCTTGTTTCTAAAGAGTTTTAAATTATCATAGACATCTTTATTTCTCTTCAAAGATCTTGAATTTGAAGCAAGAATCTTGACCTGAAAACTTCCTTCCCAATGGATGGGACTGGTTGAATTTCCTTTTGGATAAAAGGCATAAGGGTTTTCTCTTGGGGGAAAGGTGGTAAATAAAGTGTTGGTTGCAACAGGATTTTATAATTAAAATTTCCTTCTTTTAGGGGCTTAGTAATTTTCTGGAATATTCTAACAATGAGCAATGTTAGCACTTCTCATAATGTGTTCATAGATGGTGGGGAATGTTGTTTAGGGGAGTTGCTAATCTTTGGACACTGAAAAATGTTCAACTGGGGCATCACTGGCCTAATGATGTTTTTCATGATGAGATGGGTTTTTTGGGCTCCCTTCTTATTTGTGTTCTTACATTTATACTTTATGGAGACCTCTGTTCTCAACAAGATATGCAAGGATGGCATTTTATTTTAAGTACAGTTGCAGAAAAATAGACAACCCACCCATAAAATATATGTCTTTTCTCACCTGACTGCAGTGCAGAAACTGCCTTAATGTTCTTCCCAAGTTACAAGCTATTGTGATACCCAGATGCCTTCTGGGTTTCTGCTCTCAGGCCCTTACAGGCATGACCTACCTCTAGGCAATGGAGTCAGACTGATGTGACAATTCACCCAGAGCCTGTCAAGACTGATGTGATTTAGATCAATTCAGGATAGAAAATAAATATTGCTGAGGCACTGTACTATGGGTATTTTTCCTCCTAGTCTTTCTTTGTTTCAGTGGTAGAACTTTGGGTGCACACGTGTTTTCAGGAGGGGAAAAAGGGGAGAGTCTTCCTTTCCAGCCACATTGAAATCCTTATGTGCTGGAACAAGTGTTTGATAATTCGGATTTTGTGACTTGCCACTCATAAATACTCCTTTCTTGTAACAGGTTGCTGAATGCAATAAAGCCGGGATTGGTAAAAAAGATCAATAGACTACCGACCCCCATTGCAGGTTTGGTAAGTATTGAAAATGAAAAATCTGTTAGTGCTTCTTTTGACCTTGATTTTATTGACTGTGTAATTCAGATAGCAATTATTTTTGTAATTTGAATTCTTCTAACCTACTAAACTCAGTCCCTCTGAAACCTCTGTGTAGTCACCTTAAAACTTGCCAGTCTTTTTTTCAGAAGAGGGCAGTGTTCAAGAGACAGAGTATATTTTTAGAGGATTTCTTGGTTATATGTCATCTCCCAGTTGTGGTGATAGCTTTAGAAAGACTGGAAAGTGTGTTAGAAGCCATCACCACACAAAGATATTTTTTTGGAAAGAAAACTTCTTGTATATTTTGTCTCATTTTCTCTTTCCCCAAAATACCACAGTCTGCAGATAACATTCATTGCAGGACTGTCTAGGGAACTGGTTTATGTTGACTTTAAGGGCAGAGTAAAAGTTGGCTAAAATCTGTTATAAGCAAGGAAGACCACAGAGGATGTGCTGACAGCCCTTGGGCTCTCAGTGGCGCCGGGTGCTCAGGAGGTCACCTCAAGGGGTAGCACAGTCCTGTGCCTGCAGTTGGGAGGAAGGTGGGGGTGTCAGCAGGCATTTGGTCTAACCGGGTCAGTCACACAGAAATATGTCTGTATTGATTTTCCCTTGTGATGTGACTGGGAATAAAAGTGCCCTTGAGCATGTGGAAGGTGGCCATTCTCAATTTAGACTAATGATATACTCACATACATGGCTTCTTCCTGTTTGGGCATTACTGGCATTGTAGTTTAGTTGTATAAGATTCAGAGTGTATTACTTGCTGATAGCTGAGGTTAATGTTCCTTTATATGAACCACATTAAAATGCTTCAGTGTATTAGAAACCTTGTTACATTATTTTTTTTTAATTGGTTCTGTAATGTTATTACATAGCCTTTAAGGCTATTCAACCCTGTAGACTGACAGGCTTATTTCTGCCTGAATACTACCTAGTATTAGAATTTAAGTTGTGATTCCCACCATCCTTTCTCTGAAGTTTCTTTGCATACCTTTGTTTTGCCTCTAAAACCCATCTAGTTTTATTCCTACACAGTCTTATTTGAAATGAATATTTGACATAAACAGCTGCAAAAGATACCAGTAGTGCAGCTTTCTTTTCCTTGGCTCTCTTTCAGGAAAGACTCAGTTTTTGTTATGACTGTTTAAAGAGGATGATATTCAATTACATTGGTTTTTTTCCTATTCATATGTAAAATCGCAAAGGTAAGGTGGTTGTAGTAGGAAGGACATAGAAAAAGTCATGATGTGTTTGCAGTTTTCTCATTCCTTGAGATAAATCCCTCTTGCAAGATGTGTATTTTCAAAGCATTACCAGAAAAAAAACAACCGGTTTTCAGGCTATTAATGACACAGTAGATCTTTTTTTTGTGTTGGACAGTGAATTTTTTACCTCTGTACCTGTGTCCTCTACTTACCTTTAGTAATTACTTTGCTAAATAACAGAAGTTAACTGTGCTTCTAGCTTCTTGACATTACCAGTGGGTGTTTTTAACTGTTCTGTGAATAAATGGCTCCAAGCAAAGCAAGCCATTCAAATGTCCCCTTGCTTTTGAAGGTGTCTAGTTCCATACCTGCTGACCTTTGTTGCCAATTTTTACTTGCAGTGGTGAATGGCTGTTTTAAGGATTGCATGTGAATTTAAATAATCAAGCGTTCCAGTCTGTTATGTGTATTTTTGGTGAGCTATTTTAAAGTACAGACATCAGCAGTATGTTTGAGTGCAGTGTGTCTTTCTTTTTTCCTCTTACCTGTACCATATCTGTGTGTCTAAAAGAAAAATATTACAATACTGATGCTGTGGTCCAGAAGCAGTTATACCTGCTAGTTAGTTGACCACATATGAGGAACATTCCTTTATTTATTGTCAGTTTTTCTTTATTATCTTAGCCTTGGTTGGCTTGACATAGTATATAGTTACTTCTTTCCAGTTATTTAACCCCAGTGAGTGTGATTTCCTCTAGTAGACATAGAAATACTGTGAAAGTTTCAGTACCTTTTCTGCCTTGTTTGAGATACATGCTTTTGAACTCCTAGATACTGCTTCTGCCTAAAAATGTGCCATGAGGATGATAGGGGACTGGAGCACCTCCTGTATGAAGATAGGCTGAGAAAGTTGGGGCTGTTCAGCCTGGGGAAGAGAAGGCTGAATGGAGACCTCAGAGCAGCCTTCCAGTATCTGAAGGAGGGCTATAGGGACGCTGGGGAGGGACTCTTCATTAGGGACTGTGGTGATAGGACAAGGAGTAACGGGTTCAAACTTAAACAGGGGAAGTTCAGATTGGATATGAGGAAGAAATTCTTTACTGCAAGGGTGGTGAGGCACTGGAATGGGTTACCCAGGGAAGTTGTGAATGCTCCATCGCTGGCAGTGTTCAAGGCCAGGTTGGACAGAGCCTTGGGTGGCATGGTTTAGTGTGAGGTGTCCCTGCCCCTGGCAGGGGGGTTGGAAGTAGATGATCTTAAGGTCCTTTCCAGCCCTAACTGTTCTATGATTCTAACAGAGTTTATTTATTTATTCCCTGCTAGAATAAGTATTTAGTTCACTAGCAAAGACAATAGGTAGGTTTTCTTTTTTACAGAGTTGGAGCTAAGACTTACGAGTAATTGTGAAGTACTCCAAAGTGCCTTTTGTTTTATCTTAAACCTCTAGAGACACAAACAGTCATACATTATCTAGCTCTACAAAATGTCTACTTGAGTGTAATTCTCCAGATGATACTCTACTTTTCTCCTTTGTTATTGTAAGGACAAATAAAATATGCTATATTCAAGGAAAGTGACGGGAACTTGAAGCCCATGTTGGAGACATGCTGAGATGTTTAGCTGAGTGTTATCAGGTGTAAAAATTTTTGCCTATATTTCGCGTTTGAGTGACTTCTCATAACACTGCTGTGAAGTATTATGTATAACTGGCCTAGTGTTGACAGGTTGAATTCTGCAAACTTCTCCTGGTGTTTAAAGCTAAATGAATCTGCAGTTACTCTGAAATTCTTACCATTGACTTCTTCATGTGGTTTAAGAGGGAATGGTTTATTTACAGACCTTTTGTATACCAGAGCACCAGTCATGTAAGCAAAACTAATTAGTTTTAGTCTTGTAGTGTTAAAGTAAGGACTGGAGGATCTGCAAACCACTGTACTGAGCACAAGCCGTATAAATGCACAAAGATGATCTTTGTCTAGTTGCAAGTTGAAGTCAGGATGTGGATTGTATGCAGCATTACATATAGAATTACATATGTTCAGCTTTGCAGGCTTGTTTGTAATTTGCTTTGATCTCCAGAAGTGCTGACTGCTGCTGTTATCACAGCAGAAATGATACATTGCTTTAATGAAATAAAAGGTAGGACCAACGGTTTGGTATTCGGACTTACAGCGAGTATTAAATTTGGCAAAATGCTTTCTCTTTCCTGTTCAGTATTCACTAATCCAGAAAGCTAGTGCTCCCACCAAAAACCGATTCACAAAACACCCAAAGAACATATTAAACCTAGGTAGGAGTAACAGACTTTGATGAAAGAGCTGTATTACCAGAAGTTTTCTCATGTGAGGAACTGATACTGAACATCTTTATTTTAAGACTGTCAGCTTTCCAGAAGCATCATTTCATGTATTTAATTGTGCAAGGCTGGAAAAGTATTTTGGCTTTGTTGTTAATTTAAAAGACCATCTGAAGCTGCAGAAGTTTTACAACAATGGATTGTTAGAGTACAAGGAATATAATTAATGTATAAATGATTTTTACCAAACTAACTTTTTTCTTCAGTGAGTTGCTGTTGGTTTCTTTCATTTTGTATGATGTTCATAGGGGGCAGAACTAATTCATTAGGTTCCTACTAATTACATTTTTATACAACTATGCCTTATATATATAATTCTATAGAAACAGAAGATTTCCAGCATTATCATAGGTATATGATAGGTATATTGCTCTATAATGCTAACCACTGTATGTTGACTATGTTTTTTCCTCATAAAAAAAAGTTCTAGTTTTTGTTTCCTGTCCCTGAATAATGTCATTCTGTGAGAAAATAAAAGGTTCCGCCTTATCTTTTGTTTGACAGGGTTTAGGAGAGTTTATAGCATTACTTCAGTTCCTTGAACAATCCCCACAGGAGCTCAGACACTTCGGAGGCTGTGTGAAAGAATCTCACATATAATAGTAGGAAGTAGTCAAGACAAAGTTGGAGGCCTGAACTTTAGCTTGGATCTTGGCTCATGTTTCAGCACTACTGAATAAAAATCTGTTTACTGTTGCATCCAGTTTTCAGCCTTTGTATGGTACTCAACTTTATGACGCTGGTATGATTTAGCAACGGAAAAAAATAGCTCTGCAAAAGTCACCTGGTTGCATGGCTGTTGCACCAGGATGAACAGAACCGTAGTGTGCTGTTTAAAAAAGTTTGTTCCTTTGAAAACAAGGTGTGATTATTTTCCTAGGAAGTTTCTCTTGGCAAAGTGTTCCCTGGCAACTTGCTATGAACCTTATTAAGAATAGCTGCCTGTCTGCTGGTGCTACTAATTTGCTTGCATTCTGTACTGTTGCATAAATTCAAGTATTTTTTTGACAATGCAGTATCCCAAAGAAATTTCAGCATCGTTTTAGCTTTCAGAACTTGTGCTTCTAATTATGTTCAGCAAATGAGATCTTTTTTCTTCATGCAGATATGAACCTGAAAATAAAATTACAAGACCTAAATATAGTGTAGTGTATTTCACAGAATTAACAATAATTAGAGAAGATAAAGACATGGAAATTTAACAGATGTGCATTATTTTTATCACTCTTTTCACTCATATGTCAGTTGTTACTATTTTTTTTTCCTTAAAAAATCATCTTAGCATTATTCCATTTTATTTTTCACTCTAATTCATTGTAGTACTTTCTGGAAAGAGCCTGCTCCTATAGTAATATCTGGATTCATAATATGATAATTTCTTTTTGATTATTTTGTACTTCTTGCAGCTGGACAAGTTCATTTGCCAGCACAATTGTAACCGTAAAGAAGTCTTGTTTAAGTTGTGGTATATGTGAAGTAAATGAAAGCAAAATCTCCTAACTGCCTAAAACCAGTAATTTCTTGGCACTCACATCCAAAAAGCATTTTTGTGAATGCTGATGGAAAACAAAGTGTCAATATCACAGCAAAATGCTGTGCAAACCATTCTGCCACAGTTTCTGTGAGTCTTCCTAGCTGAATGGTATCTGGCTTCTTGACATCTCCTGTGCCTGCCTTCGGTTCTGATATTGAATACTGAATTGAAATGATACTTAGGGTCTGGCCAGTGGTTCAGAACAGCACTGTGTACTTTGACTCATCACATACTGTAATATATATTGAATCCCTTCACTAAAACAATAATATCCTTAGAAAAAAATGGTTTATATCATTGTGTCTGTGTATGTTTCGGTTTTTTACCCCCCAGGCTCTCTAGACCCTGCCTTCAAATTCATTCTTTGCTTAGATTTCCTTGCCTATTTCTTCTGGTGTCACCTGAGCTGGACAGAGATATCTTATAAAATTCCTGTTTGTTGAATTTAGCTGCATGATGTACTCACAAACATTTCTAATTCATGAAGGATACAAAAGTAAACTAACAGGTATTTTCTAACCAGGCTGTTTGTAAACAGAGTCTGTGCGGAGCAATCTACAGTGATGCTGTAGTTAATTCATCACTGAAGAGGAAAACAGACGTCAGTTCAAATTTGGCGGGAAGCATAGAAAAAGCAGCACTGGTGAGGACAAATGAGATGCAAACCAATAAAAACTGAAACTTTACATTGAAATTCAGCTGGAATTGAAGTTTTTTATTGCTTCCAATTAACCATCCTAATGCTGTCCAGAATGCATTGCTCTCCTCCCGTTTAGAGGAAAAGCTAGTGAGTCAAATGCAAAATGCAATGCTGGCATCTCATTTAGCATTGTATTGGTTGAAATGGATGTGTGTGCTCTGGTGTTTGGTTTGGCTCCAAAACTCTCATACTTTTGATGCTGGAAATAAATCATCAGAGAGTAAACCTATGGGCTGGAGATGTGCTGCACTTGGGTTCAGCCTGTGTTGCCCAGTCTTCACAGTCTGAACTTTAACCTGATGCATGGATGTAAGAGAGACTGGGATAACAGGAAACTAATAAAAAAGCATGACTTATGAAGGAAAAAAAACAACCAAACAAAACCCAAAGGGAGGTAAGTGACCGCACCTAGTTTGCTTTTGATTGTCTGAGCTGCATTTAGCTGTAACGCACCCCCTCAAAGAAGTGAGTTCAGCCAGCACTTAGTAGTCTTTGTGTTCATCATACCACTGTGACTCGTGGGCTTTTCTTAACATCTATGGGTAGTCCCTTCTGTCCTCAGTTACCAGCTGGAGCGTTGTGTTTATGATGGCTGGAGGTGAAACTTGGGATTGATACCTCTTTTTCTTCTGAATTGACTGTTATTGGTCCCTCCCAGGTTTCCATGTGCTTCATGCACCCCTGGCTGAATCCAGCACTCAGTAAGGGCTCCTGCAGACCAGCTTCACTGCTGGCCTTAAAGTCCCTTCCTCTTCTGGATGCATTCCTGGCTGCAGGGCTAACAATGCACCCAAGCTAAGCTGTTTGTTAGCTGGGACCACTACTCCTCATACTAAGGATACCGTCCCATTCTGCCAGTATCTAGGAATTTGTTCCTTGTTAAAAGCTGAAGTCTCATTTAGCATCCAGAGCACCCAGAACAGTTTCCTTATTGGGTCAGATGGCACCAGCCAAGATGGGTAAAGGTTTGCAGAACACGCTTGAAAGACAGCTGTGAACCATAGCTGCAGCAGACAAATGCGAACGTCGTCATGTTGCTGAGGCCTGTTCCTGAGCTAGACTGGTTAGGATTCTAAAGTGAAGCAGTTTCACAGTCAGTTTAAGCTGTGCCCTGAGCCTGCTGAGCTCTGCTGCTGAGAATGTCATGACTTGGTTTGGCCAAATGCTAATAATATGTGTAAGCTCTTTGTGGCAAGGATCATCTGCTAGTCTCTTTTTGTCTGACACCTCACCCCATGAGTCCTGCTCCGTGGCCAGAACTCCTAGACAGTATGCTAATACAAATAATAAATAACACTTACAAAAATATCACAGGCATTCCTGTGTCATTTACAGTCTGGTTTTAAACTGCTCTCCCAACTTGAGTCTTCAATGGCTTTATTCACATTGAATAATTTAAAATGTTAATATGCAAATGCAGAGGTAAAGGGAACCTTTTCTGTGTTAAAACCAAGAGAGGAAGGTCACTGCATAAGATCTCGTCTTTGAATTTTTTCTCATTTTACATGGACACTGTTCTATTTCCCAGCCTTGAGAAGGGAAAGCCACCTACCATGCTTTAGAAAAAAGTGCGTGTTTAAAGTAAGCAGTCTACCTGTTTTGGGGGCTGTCAGGTGACTTCACAGAGATGTTATTTATAGAGCCATATAAATAAAGGCTTATGTCAAACTGTTTACTTTCTTTTTTTTATGGACCTAAGAGGTTTAATGAAGGTAAGGATTCCAGGGATAACATTTGAAAATGGCAAAAAGAAAGACATTGCTGCTGCTGAAGCCCTAATGCTAGGCAGCTGAAATGTTAACTTGCATTTATCATGGCATTAACCTTTACTATAAATGACCAGTCTTTCCTCTGGTTGGACAAGGCAGCTGGCTTCCAGAAGGAGTTCACCTTTTACCCATCAAAAAATGCACGTTGCCCACTGGATTAAGTTTTAGATTTGATTTCAGATCCTGAAGTGTCCTTTTGCAAGTTCAACCATGACTTGTGTCACATTGGTTTACTGACACTGGTTGAGTATTTCACAAATGCCAATTACTTTTGAAGAGTAATCTCTAAGTATTTGCAAGTACCAGAAAAAATACTAGTTCAGCAAATAAAATGTCATTTACTAGGTAGCTTAGGGCTGCACTAAATGAAGAATCCAGTGCCTTTCTTCAGCTGTTGTCTTAGAAATGAAGGGCCTCCTGAGCAGAATGACTTAAACTCTCAGGACAAACCCCATTGTTGAGGCTTATGGCTTCTCTTAGTAGTTGGGCAAATACCACATGCTGTGGGGGCGCATGCCATCTTTGGAGTTTTCAGTGGGGGACTTGGATGTCCTGAATCTGCAACTGTGTCACCTGAATGTGGCTCTGTTGGAGTTGTACCCAGACACCTGCAGTCTGTGGATAACTTTTGCTGCAAAGTTGATTTGTTTTCCAATGAGGTTGTAAAAAGAAGTGCTGAGATGGTGTGCTACAGGTGTGTAGTCCAGCACACATAAAATAAGCATAAATACAGCTATCCATGCCTTGAGGCTAAAAGAAGTATCAGCTTTTGTCCTTAAAAACTAGATCTGAGGCTATGGTTGCTTTCAGCTGCTGTGAATTAGACCTACCTACACCTTCTAAAGGCCTCTATGCAAACACATACAGCATGGGGAATAAACAAGAGGAGTTAGAGACATGCTCACATCTGCAGGGCTATGATTGTACTGGCATCACAGAGATGTGGTGGGATGGCTCCTATGACTGGAGTGTTGGAATGGAAGGATATAGGCTCAGTGAAGGACAGGCAGGGGAGATGATGATAACTTATTGATGAGGATTAAATAGAGGGCAGAGACAGGTGGCACTGTGATGGGGGTCAGCTACAGGCTGCCTGACCAGGAAGACCGAGTGGATGAAGCTCTCTATAGACAGATAAGAACATCCTCAAGTTCACAAGCCCTGGTTTTTCATGGGGGACTTCAACCACCCCTATATCTGTTGGAGGGACAGCACAGCAAGGCATAAGCAATCCAGGGCCCTGGAATGTGTTGATGACAACTTCTGTCTCCAGCTCACTACCCTGGTCTTCAGGAGAAAAGACTTTGAATTCTTCAGGTATCTGCTTGGGATAAAGTCCTGGAGAAAAGAGAAGCCAAGAAAGCTGGTTAATATTCAGGGATCACTTCTTCCAAACTTAGGAGAGGAAGTCAGGTCAAAAAGCCAGGAGGTGTGCATGGATGAACAAGGAGCTCTTGGACAAACTCCAACACAAAAAGGAAGTGTAATAGAGGGTGAAAGCAAGGACGGGTAGCATTGGAGGAATTCCGAGAAATTGTCCAAGCAGCCAGGGATCAGGTTAGGAAAGCTGAAGCCTCTATAGAATTAAATCTGGCCAGGGAAGCCAAGGACAACAAGAAAAGCTTGTATAGGTATGTTGGTGACAAAACTAGGGAAAATGTGGGCCTTCTTCAGAAGGAAATGTCCTGTCTCCATGTCCTGGTTACTCAGGACATGGAAAAGGCTGAGGTATGTAATGTTTTTGCCTCAGTCTTCACCACCAAGCGCTCCAGCCACTTAATGCTTATCCACCAGCAAGTGCTTCAGCTTGTACAGGTGGATAAGGAATTGGCTGGATGGTCACACACAAAGATTTGTGGTCAACAGCTCATTGTCCAAATGGAGACCAGTAACAAGTGGTGTCCCTCAGGGGTCGGTGTTGGGACTGATCTTGTTCAACATCTTTGTCGATGACACGGACAGTGGGATTGAGTGCGCCCTTAGCAAGTTTGCCAACGACACTAAGTTTTGTGGTTTAGTTGATACACTGGAGGGAAGGGATGCCATCCAGAGGGACCTTGACACACTTGAGGGGTGGGCCAATGCGAACCTTATGAAGTTTAACCATGCCAAGTGCAAAGTTCTGCACCCAGGTTGGTGCAATCCCAAGAGCAAATACAGATTGGGGAGAGACTAGGTTCAAAGCAGCCCTGGGGAGAGGAACCTGGGGATGTTTGTTGATGAGACGTTCAACATGACTCGGCATGTGCAGCTACAGCCCAGAAACCAACCGTATGCTGGGCTGCATCAAAAGGAGTGTGGCCAGCAGGTCAAGGGAATTGATTCTGCCTCTCTACTCTACTCTCATGAGACTCCACCTGGACCACTGCATTCAGCTCTGGGGCCCCCAACACAAGAAGGATGTGGGCTTGTTTGAGCAAGTCCAGAGAAGGGCCACGAAGATGATCAGAGGCTGGAGAACTTCTCCTATGAAGATAGGCTGAGAGAATTTGGGTTGTTCAGCCTGAAGAAGCGAAGGCTCTAGAAAGCCTTTATAGCAGCATTCTAGTACCTAAAGGGACCAACAAGAAGTCTGGAGAGGGACTTTTTACAAGGACATGTAACAATAGGACAAGGAGGAATAGGTTTAAACTGCAAGAGGGTATATTTAGATTGGATAATAGGAAGAAATACTGCACCATGAGAGTGGTAAGGCACTGGAACAGGTTGCCCAGAGAAGTTGTGGATGCTGGTACATGGTTCTACTATGTCAGCACTAGCATTCATTAATAGTTATTAACTAGAGTGGACAGCTGATCAGGCTGAAAAATACTTTACTCCTTTGTCTTGCAGCATGTAGCTGCATGACCAGGAGCACAGGCAGGAGGGAAGGAAGAGGCTCACCAAGTTGGGGAAGATGTTATTTGATCAGTTTCTGATAAGTAGTTTCAAAACTGCAGCTGGGGAGTTTAAACTTAGATGCAATCCTTAAGTTATTGGCCAGAATTGAAGGACACTGGAACCTGGAAAAGTCTCATCCTGAAATCCCCAGCTTAAAGGTTGTCTGTGTCTAAAACTATACTTAGTAGTACTCTCACTCCCTAATTCTGGACAGCCTCTCACAGGTTGGAGTCTGTAGGTCTGTGCTATAAATACCATCTCTGATCCTCAACTGTCTTTGTCAGTGACATGTAGCCTCTGCTGCAGGGAACAGCTAGATGCCAGTATTTATTTGAGTGAGAGCTAAATTCAGTGTAAATGGGGTAGACCAGAGTAAGAATATTTGTTGTTATTTGCTGCTACCCCGCATTCTGACAGCATGTGAGAGGCAGGTGCTACTGCCCATAAAATCCATGTGATATGATCTAGAGGATGTTGATAACTGGCTAACAGTAGCACTGGAGATGTGAAAAGGGAGGGTGCCTTCCAATTAATCTGAACAGTCCCTGTGATGTGAGCAGGAGCAGAAGTTTCCACAGTGTGGTCAGACCAAGAGATCTGCCGCCTGAAAATGGGTGGGGGAGGCTTAAGCTTCCTTTACCTTCTTCTCTTGTGAAAAGGGAGCAAGCATGAGTTAGCAAAAGTCTGTTACAACCCCAGCCCTTGCGCTGAAGATGGGGGCAGACGAATGCTGTCTCTAATCCCCTTCCTGGCTGTGAATCAGCTCAGTGAAGTCTGTTGCAGTTTACGTCTGCTAGCAACTGTTCATACTGTTTCTATGCTGAAAACCTTTCTGGGCAGTGTAAGTGGATTTCTGTCAGATGATGTGCATGTCACTAGCAGGAGCCTACGTGCTGAATGCAGATGATGGAACGTGTCTTGCTCTAAAGATCACATTGCAGTTATTTCACTGGCTTAAAGCAAACAAGCAAAAAGGCAAACTAGTGGAAAGCTAGTGCCTTAAAGATCTGTGTGCAGTTATTTCTTTGGTTTAAGAGCCCAGTAAAATTCTGCAATCTGGTGTTCTGGTCAAGAGTTCATAGAGTCTGAATTATCTGCCACTGAATTCTCCTTGCCTTCTGCATTCCTCATTGCTCCTGGATTGAAGCCACTTGCTTCCTGCTTGGCATGGTATTTTTCAATTGTAATGTGCTTCCTCTTAAATGTCTAGAGGTCTAATGATACTATTGTAAACCTGTTAAAATTAATGCTGCAGAGGAAGCAGCTTAGTTAATTGCTTGTGCAAAAATACGGTGGTAGGCTGAACTATCTGACTGAGGCACATCAAAGCCATTAACTATTAACCTTTTGAAAGCTGAATAGCCTTGTGATACTATGTGGAAATCTGTCCCACAGCTTAGTAGGAGAATTACACATTCATTTCTGAGCAAGCAATGTAACTAATGGTCTAGAAAATTAATATTACAGTACAGAGGCAATACTCAGGTATTTCAGGTGGTGTCATTCTGTTAAAGTCTTCACTATTACCATGTCTTTGCTTCTGCCTCCTCAACTTCACTGTTATTTAGTTGGTGAATGTTGGTTTCTGTTCGGGGCAATAGTGTGCACTCATTTATTACTGTGCGATGTGTGAAAGGGTGTTTTCTTTTCACGCTTTTCAATAAGGGGAGAGTATTGAAGCTGGTAAATGTGTGCATGCATCCAAGTCTGTACTGAGTTCAACTCGGCTTTTTCAGTCCATTCTGCATGTTCCTTCATCACCTTGGTTTTCTCTTTGAATTGTAGTACTTATCAAGAACAATTTAGAATCAAGCTTGCATTTCCACATAAGACTGATGGTAAACATTATGTTTTTCTCCCCTTCCCCGTTCTTTTTCTTTTTAGTAATGATGTTGGTATTATTTGGATTCCTTTTACTGCAACAGCTAGAGAGATGTTACATGACTTAGTGTGTTGTGAAGTCATATTGGTGTGTTGGGAGGCACGTTGGACCGAGTGCCAGATGTGAATCTCACCCTTGCACCTGTTGTGGGGCAACAAACTTCAGGCCTTAAACTGATATCCTGGGCTGCTGGTGCTCTTGCTTCTTGCCTTTTATAACTGTTGGGTTCACTGGGTGTTGTGTAGCTTGACTGTGTAACCAACAAATCCCATGGGTGTTACCAAGCACTCATGGATATTTCTAATACCTTCTCTTAACGAAAGCTGCCTTGTTGCTATTGTCCTTTGAATACCATTTCTGCTTTGGCTGGAAGGAGGCTTGCTGTTTTTTCCAAAACCAATCCTAACTTTACCGCCTCTGCCTAGCAACAGCATGAGAGGTCTTAGAGCTAATGCCTGCCGCTGGCTGAACATGTGAGTTTCCAGTAGAGTTTTGCATCCTGATCTTTGCATTCAAGCCCCAATAATGCAGTTGTAGGGGTTCCTGTGAAGCTGCTTGGTGAGTGCCTTCAGGGAGAAGCTGCAGGCCTGATTGCCTGGTGATGGACATGAGGAGATGGAGCCTAGTAGTCAGAACTGTAAAGCTCAAGTGTCAGTGGGACACAGACTTACTGTGCAGGCATCAGCTAGTCTTTGGCTAACTATGGGAATGATCCAAGGTCATTCTGGCAACTAGGGAGGGCTGAACTGTGAAGCAGCTCCATTTCCTTGGCCAGCAGTGCGTGGACCAGGAATGCTGGTCTGTGATATTTGGTTTTAACCTTTTTGTCCTTCCTGTCTCCTCCTGTCCCACGCATTGGGTAGGGCCATGCTATAAACACTCTCTTGCTTTTTGAGCCTGGTTTTCAGACGAAAGCTGACAGACCTGCTAGGTAAATAGTGACATTTATATTCTAATTTCTGGAGTTACAGGGATCAGCCGCAAAGTATCAGCACCACTGCACAGTATATCCTCTGTTATTTAAAAGTGAGGATGGTGAATAGGTTCAGTTATTTGAGGTTTCAGGTAATCTAGGGCAATTTTCAGTGTAATTAATACATGTCAGGAATTTGACCTTTGTGGAGATAACAAGGAGTTCTGGATATCACTGAGGTGATACTGTAAACAAGTTATGAAAATTGTGCCAGAATACTGCCTGTGCAGGTCAGTAGCACAAGGTAATAAAATCTCTCAACTTCTGATCTAGAAAAATGATTTATACAGTTTTTACTTGACATATTCAGAAGTAGGAAAACCCCTTTATTTTTGTACAATACTCGGATGTTTTCTTTCATTAAGTTTCTCCTGTTACTCCTAAAGAGGTCAGACAGAAGTTGCTTCTTAAACCATAACAACTGCATGAAAAGCATAACTTGAAACATCCTGAGAGTCCGCATGCATCAGACACAGACAGACTGTTTTGCTTTGCTTTTGGTTTTTAAAGAAAATACAAGCAAATTAAAAAACAACTGACCAAACAGAAAGAGCACCCCAAAAAAAACCCCAAACCAAAAACCCTATAGGTTTGATACTATGTATTGGAAACTGCACTTTTTATGAGGACATATAGTAATACAACTTTTTACAAGGACAATAGGTAAGAGCTTTACACTGGAAGAAGTTGATTCAGATTTGACATTAGGAAGAAATTCTTTACTGTGAGGGTGGTGAGGCACAGGCACAGGTTGCCCAGAGAAGTTGTGGCTGCCACATCCCTGGAAGTGTTCAAGGCCAGGTTGGATGGGGCTTTGAGCAACCTGGTCTAGTGGAAGGTACCCCTGGCCATGGCAGGGGGTTGGAACTGGATGATCTTTAAGGTCCCTTCCAACCCAAACCATTCTATGATTCATAAATGAAGAGTTATGAACAAATGCAGAAATTGCATCAGTCATTGGCAAAACTAGTTGCAAATTGGTAAATCAAATGGATGGTCCCTGTGGAGTGCTGCCAGAGATTTTATAAAAGCCTATATAGAGGCAAAAAGAAATAAGTAAATAAATAAATGTGCACCAAAAGAACAAGTAAAATTTATTACAAAAGTCAGTGTTTAGTGACAGACTTATGTAAGAAAGAAACACGGCAAAGTTTGTTATAGGACGCTGGGGTTTGTTTTGTTCTGGCTTTTTTTAAGAAGCAGTTAGCCTAGTTTGATCTTCCTTCTTAGTGTGCACACCTGTATACTATTTTTACAGTGCTGAATAGTGACTGGGTGGAATCTGATATGTCAGTGGACTAGGATTTCAGACAAGAAAGAAGCAAGGTAATTACATCCTCTGAGAGAAATGTTACAGTCAAACAAAAATTTGAGTAAGGTACAAGCAGAATTGGACTAGAATGGGTGATACTTTATCTTCAGCAACGTCACACCAGTTGTTCCTTGATCTATCATTCTGTCTAAAACAACCAAAAGAGCAAAAGCCAATCCAACATTATGATTATTTTGAAGGGAGTTTAAGAGCTGTATCTTCAGATGTGCCTGCCCTCAATTTCTGAGTGTTGCAGATCTTCAAATGATACAGTTGTCAGTGATCAAAACCTCTTTTCCTGCAAAGTATCAACTTACTGGTATGGGTGTCCTTTATCCCTTTTATGCTGGACACTATATGGCATCTGAAGTCTCTGCCTTCAGAAGTTTATAATTAAGAAAAGACATTTCTGCGGTTAGAAAGAAAACAAAGAAACATGGTATTTGTTGGCGCAGTGTTATGAACAAACCTGGGATCTAACTGCTGTTGGCTCTTCAAAGCATAACTGTAGCGCAGAATTTTTTGGGGGATAACGGAGTAGTTCTAATGAAATTTGGAGGCAACTTGTAAGCATGAGGACTGTGTGTAAGAAAACAAAATCCTAAATCTGCCTGGAGTCAGCACCCACAGTATTAGATTAAGTTGGCTAGTTCCTGGGGGTGTTTGAGACCTTAAATGCTCTTTAGTCCTTACCCTCTGGTTGATCAGAGATTAATCACTTGCTTTTTTAAATACTGTTACCCAATCTCTTGAGCCATGCAATCCTGATTAAAATTTACTTTCTAAAATATGATCTTAGAGAACGGAAACTTCTTGGATTGCAGACTTTTACATATTTTGAAGAACTGTGAGTTCCTAGTGTTCTCATACTTACATAAAAAAATCTTGCAGATACTTTATCTTCCCATGAATAGTTCACCTTTCTTATTCTATTTTGCTTGGCTGAAATTTGATGAGCAATATTAGAAATCCAGTAGTTAAGCCTGTGTACAAACTATTATGTAAGCAAATTGCAGGTGGAGAACTTTAAAGACTGTGGCAGTGCTCTCCATCACAGCTTCCAGTATGATTTATTCTCTGTATAAGTGTACAAATATTCTTGTCCTTTATAACTTTACAATACAAGTTGGAGGAATAAAAGAACCAGTCTAAAGTTAGGAAGTGGATGGGAAGTAAATAAGAGGAAAAACAGTCAACTGCTCTATTCAGGATAATAGAAGGTGGAGTCTGGGATATGCCAGAGAATGGAAAACCCTGGATAACCTCTGTGTTGTGGGTGTGGGCAACTCACTGAACAGTCCGCTTGGGTTTGGCAGCAGCATCTATCACCCTGGCTCAGCACAGCCACAGGACAGCCCTTTGCAGGAGAACTGCTCGACACCAGCATCTTTCCCATTCAGGGACAAGTGGCCCAAAGGCATGAGATCAGTTTAACGGCGCAGCAGAACACATTTAGGGATTTCCAGGTAGCCAGAAAGCTCCAGGAAGCAGGCACTGCTCATGTGCTGCTGACTCCAGGATCTTTGTACTCACATGCAGAGCACAGGGCATGCTGAAGCCCCTGTGCAGCTCTGGGCTGACTGGCATATACATGTACATGTACAAAGAACATGTGTCAGGGTCTGGTATCTCCTGGTTGATTGGACTCCCTGTGCTGCAGTTTGGGCAGTGTTACCATAACGTCTAAGGCAGTTGCATAGCTCTGTATCCCCTATATTTAGATGGGGCTACATCTGTTGACCTTGTAAGCCCCAAGTAGCTCTTAGTAGGGTGTCCAGATTTAAGGGCTGATTAGCTTTAGCACAGTGCTGAGCCTCAGCTGGGTCTATCTATTCAAACAAGGCAATATTGTCTGATAAATACTCCCCAGTTGCTAGGAAAGGCAGCACAGAGGTGCTTGTCAAAGCCATGAAGTCCCACTGGCCTTGAGCTGATTTTGGGTAGCCATGTGTAACATTTGCATTCTCCAGAAGTCCACACCTGCGGGAGTAGTTTGGAAGCATGTGAGCTGGCTGGGGACTGGGGGCTCTGCAGTGCTTTAAATCAGCTAAATTGCTGGCAGCTTCTTGTTGGCTCTGGAGCTAGTACAGCTGCTTTCACAGCCCATGGAGCCTGGCCTAATAATCTTGCTGGACTCTATTGGTTCTGGTGTCAAGATATACCTGTCTCTGCACAATCAAATGAACTCCTGAGTCCCATCTCTCTGTTGAGAAAACGAAAAAATACTTACTTTTAAATTTACCTTTTCCTTTATACGCTCTCATCAGCTAAGTCTAACCCCCATCTGTAGAATGTAGCTTTAAATTGCAAAGGTTTTCAGAAGTAGTAGGTGAGAAGTTGGAAACTTTTTGTTTGAGGGTGCATGAACATCTCTGCTAGCCTTATGTGCGACTGTTCTGAGCGGGAGCCACTGGTTATACCCAGGCAAGCTCAACTATAAGCACTGTTGGCCGTTTTCCTCTACGCACAAAAGGTGATCTCAAGTCTGGTTAGGACAGAGGACAGGGTATGAACTGAAGTTTTAGAAATCATGTTGGTGATAGCTGATTTGCTTCCCCTTTCTTTTTCCTTCACCGACATACGTGACAAGCTATTTCTGCCATCTCCACTTCTTAGCTCCTCTTCCTGAAGACTTGGTGTGATTCATGTATTCATTTCCCTACCCTTGTTGCTTTGTGTATCTCTAGGGGAGAGTGGATGATGCAGAAGTATGTCTTGAGTACACCTCTAGTGTGTTGACAGAAAATTGAACAACAGGAGTATCTGTCCTGTAGGAGAAGAGATCCTTTGCTGTCCTCTGCAATAGGATTACACTGTATTATGGAAGAGTTCCTTTCTTTCCGTCTTGTTTTAACCATTGATTTTATGCCCATTAATTTGAGGAAATTCTGCTTCTTAAATACAGCGTATTATTGTACTACTTTTTATTCCTCCTGAAAGCTTAGACTTCCCAATTGCAAATGACTCTGGCATCCAGATGTAATCCATGAATCCTGCTCTCCAAATGGCCCTTCAAAGGCATATTTGCATGACCGGTACGGGCTTAATGAACACTAGTAATTTAAGTTGGCTATTCTGCATAGTCTGTCTAGGTTTGCAGCTACCATAGCTTCCTGAATAATTGTGCCAGTTCTTCAATTATAACTAAGGGAATGCTTTACTGGTGGTTGAAAAGGGCTGGAAAATAAATCAGTGCCAGACTGTTGGGTAGGTCATCTTGTCTTGAATATTTGCCATTAAAAAGCCCCAAACTGGAGATATTCAAGATGACTGACAGTTATGGCCATAGACACCAAATGTATGTTTTCAAATATGAGAAAGAAACAACGGGTACATGGCTTGATTGTTGTGGTATTTAGTAATTTAGGCAGTTACACTGCATATGGTTGAAGTTAAGATAGGGCACTGATTTACTTAGCACCTTTTTGCACAGATATTTCGATTGTCTGTAAAATGCACTTGGAGCAAATTGAAAGTTATTGATCTTCTTCCCCTTCCTTTTCCTCAGCAAATCATTCTAGACATCTAAATGTGAAAGCTTTCTATTTATTTTTTAAATGGAAGTAAAACCAATAATGTAGGTTTTCCAAGTGGAACGTGCTGGAACTGCATTCAGTACAAAAAGCCAATTAAAAAAATGGTGGTTTTTGGACTTGAACAGCTTCTTTTAGAAGTATTTGCAAGGAGACCTCAACATGTACATTAAAGAAGTCTAGTGTGTTTTATGTAATGCTGGCATGAAAATGCAAAGCTATGAGTGGGGGGAAAATGTATGTCAGGTATCATGTAACAGCAGCAAAGAGATTTCTGATGTTTATCAAACCTTGAACACCACAGATTATTAAAACATATTCCTGGGCAATAAAGAGTAGATGTTTAATTTGAAAGAAGAAATGGAATTTGTTGCTTTTTTTGCAGAGGTCACGAACTGAGCAGGAATGAGTCCTCCTTGGCGGTTTCGCTATTTTGCTGTTCGCCTTGGGGAACAGAGATTTGGTCTGATTTTAACAGCTACTGCCAGGCCCCCAGCCCCCACAGGCAGCTTCCTTGCATCTTTTGAGGCCCACCTCCAGCAGCTGTACTTGGACATTGGGATGCAGAGGCCCTTCAACTGCTTCAGCTGCATAGTAGTATCCTGATCCTTGTGTAGTGAATTGCTCTCTTTGCTGAGAGAAGTCCAAGTATTGGCCAACTGTTACTATTTTTGGCTATAAATGGAAGGTAGATTTGCTTATGTACCAAGCAAAAGAGAACATACAACATAAAAGAGCAAGAAAGTAAAGTTATGTTTACTTCATCACAAGTTGAGGAATATTTTTTCAGATAGTCATCTCTGAATGTGCAGACAGGGGCACTGTTTATACTTTAAGTTACCTTTACTGGTTTATAATAGATTATGCTGGTCAGGTAACTAATTACCCTCAGACATACCTTTTCAGGTTGTCAGGCTTATGATGCACAGGATTTGTCCTCATTTTCTAACCCACTCCATCCCAAAGGTCCTGTGGCAAGTTACATCTCTCTGGAGCTGGGTTCCTTGAATAGTCAACACTGCTCTTCCTGGAAAACAAGGCTATTTTCTCTACAGTCAAGTCAAAATATAGAAAGCACGCATCGGGTAACAGTGCCATGGGGTATCAAATGTGATCAAAGGGATCTCTTGAGGCCTGCGGTCTGCAGGCAGAGAAAGGAAGGCAGGGTATGTGACAAAAGGCAGTATCTTTTAGTAGACATGCTAATATAATTAAGGAAACATATATTTAACACATATATTTGCTTTGCATAGGTAATCTTCTTTATCACCATAGAACAGTATCTTAGCAGGAACACATAAATAGCTTTTCAAAAGCATCTGTTGTGCCATGGCTTAGCATACAATTACCTTGACAGAAGTCAGGAAAGGCAAAGGTTTATTCAGCCGTGTTTGGTTGTAGTTGATGACTGTACATAACACCTAAAGGGTTTATTTGTGTTGGATTTTAAGCTATTTGTAGCGTTCCTTTGGATTACCCCAGTACTGTAGTTTTTGGGTGTATCGCTCGGAAGGTAATTCAACTTTATTCCTCTATGAATTTCCTTGTGTTTTGACATTTTTTTTTGTATGCAGGGTGATAAACATTAACAGCATGTCCAGTGAAAAACCATATTTGCCAATACTTAATGCTTAGGTTAGTTTCTTTGGTGGTCCCATTGCCTGGGCTCCCCCCTGACTTACAGGCTGGTGTTGTTTTCACAATATTTGGTGTAGTGTTTCTTACGACTTGTAACTTTAAATCTGAAGGGTATGTATTTTTTTGTTTACTTTAAGCAGTTTGTTTGGGACTGCTGCATTTGAGATCTTCTAAATCTGTAGTCAGACTATGTGCTTTCTGTAATGCTTTATCATGTCCTGATAATCACACACAAATAAACCAAACTTAGGAAACAGCATGTTCTCCTTAGTTGTGAATTTCTTGCCTGTTTTTTATATTTTGCTGTAGAGCTCAGCTGTGGGCCAGCAGCCATGCATTCTTTGAGAATGGAAAGTGCCCAGTTTTCCCAAGAGGATGTCCTGAGGGAAGCATTGTGGCACTAGCTGTGGTTTCAGGGTTCCTTGACATCTCTGTTTAGGTTAGTCATACTCTCAGAACTTATAATGTGAGTGCAAATAAAGGTCAAATTTGTCTTCATGACCTTTTTTTTTCCTCCGTCAGATAGACAGCAGAACTATTTTCAGGAGTATGGGTAAGAAGGGGTAGGTGCCACAGGTGCTGAGCTCCAGTTGCATTGTGAACATGATTGTTGTGATGTTTCTTTCAATCTTATCTGTTCTGTAGCTCCTGTCCCAACCCACTCTGCAGTTAAGTTTTGTCCTGACCCATTTCCTAGCCCAACCAACAAGGCAGAGTGATGCAAATAACAGTCCTTTCCATCACAGCAGATGGAATTATACTTTGCTTTTTTGGTGGTGTCTTTTCTTCCTTCTGGTTTTACCCACCTGACTCTGGATTTGCAAGGTGATTCTCAGCAGCTTCTTGGAGTGTTTGCCTGCAATCCACTGTATGTGAGTTTGTTTTTAACCCTGCTGTTGCTGAGCTTTATTCATCAAAGATGTGAAGCTAGTAACGGAAGAAATCATGAAACTCAGGCCCAAACATTCACTAGCCAAGTGCTATCATCCTGGACTAAAAAGCTGTGGACGAGGGATGGAAAGGAAATGTTGTCCTCTCCCTTGGCCATGGCATGGCTGTTACCATACAGCATGGCATCAATAGGCACTCCCTTTCCAAGATTGAGTGAAATCTGACATCTGGCTGACATCTGGCTGTGATTTCATTAGTATTGGAGCTGGTGAATAGCCTGGAAATGCTTTGGGCTTTTTTCCCTGCCTGCCTATGTTCTGTCTTCATTGCTGTAAACAAAGCCATCTCACTCAGGGTGTATCTTGGGTTTGGCAAATCTGATTGCTCTCTCCCCCAAAGACAAGGATGTTGACTGAGCCCCCATTTTTTTAAATGTTTTATTTGTGTCTTGAGGGATAATGACCCGATGCAGCAAGGGGAAATACCAGGACCTACTTAACTAGTGAAGTCATAGGGTCAGCCTTGTGCTTGTGCTGTGTGCACCCCTCCCAACCCCCCGTGGTTTGCTCTTGCCTGTTGAGCTGAAGGCTGCTCTTGCTTATGTTCTTTTGTATGGTCCCCTCCCATTATTTTCTTCTCTCTTTCCCTGTTATGCTTCCCCCTTCTTTTAAGGTCTCTTTCCTCCCTCAATATCATACCATGCTACAGGGAATTTAATCTCAATTTAAAAAATTGCAGAAATAAGACACATCATCCATTCTGTGCCCAGCATAACATGTTTGCTACCTTACCAGGACCTTCAGTGCCCTTTTATATTCTGAGCTCCTCGCATTTGCTTTTCAGTATACACAACATGGCCATTCTTGTTTGAAGATTTTAGTATTTAACCGTCATACAAGTGATAGTAATGCACTGCATTGTATAAGAAGCTTATAAATGTGGTTGAAATTTTTTACAGGGCAAAGATCTTAAAAGGCAAATAATCTGGTGGTGAAGGACAGATGTAGGAAAATTCTGAGATAATTTCCTGAGTAGTGCTGCTGTATTTCTGATTTGTTCAAAGAGTTACAGGCTTTTGATTGTAAACATTGTGCTTTTTTGGTGTCTGGAGGGCAATTTGATTTGCTTGACACATTTCATTAATATTGGGCTTCTTTATTTAGAGTCCCTTCCCCTCCTCCTCTCATCCCTCCATCAACTTGCATGGTGTAATGTTGAGGGTTTTTTTTGTTTTATTAATGTAGATTGAATATGCTTGTGTTTTATATGAGACTAATGATTGGAACTAATAGCAAAAGATTTTGCTGAATGCCAAAAATGCTAAGAGCAACTCTCTGAAAAGCTGAATTCTTTCCTTTGGCCTGTTTTCACTTCGCATTGTCAAATGAGAGTAAGTTTTATACTACCAACGTAGTATAAAGTAGTGGTGTCAAAGTTGTGCACTATCTTCTTGCTGTAGGCACTTGCAATTTTCCAACCTAGTAAGTCTGTTTGGAAGCAGCACGATCTAAACACCTTGGTAGGAATTTGGCACTTTCAGCTGGATATTGGGGGTCCGGTACTGAGCATCTTCTGGCAGTCTTAGATACTACCTGGAGATTGCTTAGAGGGGTGTCTGGTATGTTTGGTGTAGTTGCAGTATATTTCTGACAGATCCATTTTCTTCACAAAGGTTTTAAGGTTTTTTGTTTTTTTTTGCCTTTTCCTTAAGGGAGGGGGCTGTTGTTTGAGGAGGCACATCTTTTCCTTGTGAATGACCCAAAAAGAAGTAGGAAAAAGCTTGGCTTTCTTTGCAAGGAGTCTTTGCCACCTCCTTTGCTCAGCTGTGAAAGGTCCTGCTTGTGAGGCTTTCTGGCCTGTGGTGCTGCCGGCAAGCTTGGCCTCTCTCCCAGTGACTCCTACAGCCCTCCCTGCCTTCGGAGCCGTTCAGTTTCGTCTCAGGGCAACGAGCGTTATTGCTGCCGTTTTAACTGAGTCATCTCTGCATTCATTCTCCGGACCTGTTTTTTGCCTTTGGGGCTCAGACAGTTCCACACACAGTGATTGTTTTCCTCCTGGGGGGTGTCGGGGCTGTTCCACAGTGGTGGGGGTGGAGTCTGGGGTTCGCAGCCCCGCCGTCGGCAGCTGCGGGGCTCCCAGGCAGCCGGCTGTCATTCCTGCTGCTCCGCGGGGCTATTGCGCCTCGGGAGGCGAGGATCAGGCCGGACTGACGGGTTGGTAAGTCCTGCTTTCCCTCCCCGGTCTCAGGGTCACTCTCTGGTTTTCCCCATGTAGCATTTAATTTTCATTAGCTAAGGCTGCTATGTGCCCGGATCCAGGGCTGCGTGCAGCCTTGTCTCCCTGTACTGTGCTGGTGGGGCTCGCTTCAGTTCTGGTGGGCTGTCATCCTGCACCTTTTGGAGGTTAAAGTGTCCTAAGTTTCTAAGTGAATGTGTCCTGACTACGACTGAGCTCTTTCCAAATCTACTGATCAGGAATTTGCCACAGAAAACAATATCTTCTGAAGTGTGGTTTTACTATATAGACAGTAAAGCAAACTATTTAAACTGTGAAACATTATATAGAGACTAAAACATATACATACAGTAAAACATAAACAGTAAAGCATATTGGATAAATAATAAAGAATATATATGTGTGTATGTGTGTATGTCTATCTATATATGTGTATGTATATATATATGTGAAAAGTTCCCAGCTTTTCTCATAAAAGTTTTTTCCTGGTGGACTTGAACTGAATGTTTCAATGTTTCCTTTCCAACCGCTTGTGAATCAATCAAGATCCACTGCTTTTATATTAAAGAATTATCACCACCAATTATTTATAAAAAATGGAAAAATGAAGGAATTAGGAAGAAATGCTGAGAATAAACAAAAGGCTTTTGAGAGTCTGTATTGGAAATTGTTCAGAAAAGCAGTTTGGAAATATAGATATATTTTTTTAGAAAACTTCTAATTTATTCTGGAGCAGGGAAAATTTCAGCATTCCAGAAATGAAAAAGGCCACCTGTTTCTCTGCAGCTGTCCTGCAAAACAGCACAGTGCTACTGGCAACTAATAATATCCCCAACTCTTACAAGTGGCATGCACTTGGCATTTTGTTCAGCGCTCTGTGCAGATGTACAGCTTGGCTTGCTTTTGTTTTCCCCGGGTTTATCTGTGTATCTCATCCAGGCCATGCAGTAGCTCATCTGACGAATGATGGTTCTGCAGTGATAAGCTGCAGGTCTGATTTGCCGCGTGAATACAGTGAGAATATTTTGTATACTATTGTGGCAGATGAAAGGAATGGAAGTGGGCCAAATTCAAGCTGTTTGCCATTGCATCTGATCAGCAGATCCTATGGAGAGAATTTGCCTGCTGTGAATATTTGATTCTCACTAGCTTGAACTATCATGCGTGTTGGCAGTGCTACTGTGTGAATTTGCCGTGGCTTTCCAGGGTGTCTGTCCTGTACTACTGCCAATTTCTGTGGGTTTTTTTTACAGAGTTCAGGATTTTGTGCTCCATTTCATGTGTAAGGAAAATGACTTAATGCTGTGCGGTAAACATTTTTTAGTATTTATAACACATGGGTTATCATTCTTTTAAAAACGGGGGGAAAAAAAGATTATAAATGAGCAGCATATTCTTTCCTCCCTCCACCTATGTAGAGGTGTGTAACCCCTCTGCCTCCCATTGTCTGCATTACCTGCAGCTGGTGTCCTGGCAAAGTGATTTTGTAGAGGTGAGTCTGCCAGATTACACACCAGAAAGGATGAAAAGTTGATGGTATTGAAGTGCAGTTTTAAAAGCAAGAGCTGCTTTCCCTTCCTTCCCATGCATCCTTCCAGCTCAGTTCTCAGAGAGTCAGTGTCCTGCACCCCTGTTTGTGCATCCCTGCTCCTCTCTGGCCCTTCTTGGTGGTTTGTGGCTGGCTTTGCCTGAGAGTTTGTAGTGTTTTGTGTTTTGATTATTTTTTCTGAAATTCAGGATAGCAAAACATTAATAATTTTTTCCATTTCTAGTACTCGTAAGTAAATGACATTGCTCACAGTGCTGATCTAGCAGTAACTGTCAGGACTCTGCTTAGGCAGGCAGAAAAGGGCTGGGGTTTAACCTATCAGTGCATCCTGTGCTTGTGTCCGCTGTCACCACGCTGAAGCGTTTGTCTCCTGTAAGCAGCCTATTTAGTTTATGTCACTGTATAGATACAGCATAGATAAAATTTTGTAGACGTCTATAGATTATCGATGAATAGATTTATAGATATCTATAACTCTGTGTTTACAAATATAAAATTTTCTAGATTAAAAAGAGATAAAATTTGCAAAGGAAGTTTAGACTATAACCTGTAAGCTCACTGTTCCTCTGGGTGCATGGAGGACAAAAGCTAGAAAAATATTTTTGATTGAATAGTGGAATGAGCTGAAACTGAGAGGAGACAGCATGAGGCAGTTGCAGGTCCCCTGGGGCTGTAGGAAATGATGTGCTGACCAAGCGACCAACCCCTTATCTACTCCAACTCTGCTATTGCAGCAAGTAACGGCTGAGGGAAAGGCAATATCATCTCCATTTAATGTGTGGAGGCTGTGTGCATTAGTGCCTTGTAGGGGCTGCCAGAGGGACTGAGTTCAGGCCGTGTGTCTTCTGAGACCACTGTAAAAGATACCACCCTGTTAGCTGAGGCATGGCAGCAGGCCACGCTGCCATCCTTGCCATTGCAGTGTGACCCATTTGCATGACCCGTTTAACTCTGCCAAGTTGTAAGGAGCTGGGCACACACATTAGGTGTGTGGTTTCAGTCACTTATTTAAACTAAGGATGTTTTATATCCATTGCTGCTTACAAACCTTCTTTTTCTTTTCCTCGTTTTTTTTGGCATTGTAGGTGACTACGAAAAACATGTAGTTACAGCTGACAGATACAGAAATATAATTTCTCTCAAAAAATAGAAAATATAAGCAAAATTTTCTGAGAACCAAAGAAATCAGGACTTAGCCTATGCAAGGTGTAGTAATCCTGAAAGAAAGCTTTGCTGGGGGCTGGGTCTTAATGGTAAGACTCTTTTCTCCTTTTAGTGGCTTATGAGGGTTTTTCTCTAAACAGAACTAACACATATAAATCTCAAGTGTATTGGAGTGAACTAGGAAAACTTTAGTATGAGGTACATTTTTGGCTTGGGGATAGGCAGCTTAGGCAGGTTCACCTGAGTATCTGTAACTTGAAAACAATTTCCTTGTTGGCTTTCTTTTTTTGGGTAATCCTTTCAAACGAATTGCCATTTTTAGGACTGCTGGGAAATAAAAACTGTGAGAATGTTAACAGAAGCAAAAGCTTTTCAGTGCTCACTGGTTGCATCTTGTTGGCATGTGTGGTTAGTTGTGCCCATAGAAGATACCAGCCTTCTGAGGAATTGTTTGGGGAATGGTTTGACTGTTGGCAAATGCTATCTTTATGATGACCGTCAAAATAAAAGCATGTATGAAAACAGGCATAGGGTGGTGGCACTGGGGTTTTTTTGAGCAGTGGGCATTTGTTCATCAACAGAAGAACTGAATTTCCTAACTACATGGCTGCCAAATAGCTGATATTTTTGTTACTGCTTCACGTAACTTGGATATGAACTTTTGGCATGAAGACGGATGCAATTAGTTACCCTTGGAGTTGCCCCTGCTTTGATTGTTTTCTAAACCTATTAGGTTATTCTGTCCTGTATTTCCTGTATATTTTTGTTAGGAAATATTGTTAGGGACTTTTTTTTTTTAGTGCTTCTGCATTTTTATTGAATTTACACATTGCTCCACCCACCATTTGGAGGTGACCAGAGCTGTCCTCCATCAAAGCCTAAACACAAGAGTTATTCATGATGCAGTTGGAAAATTATAATGCAAACGGTAAGCCAGATGGAGAATTTTACAAGCAACTTTTCATGTCATGAATGATGCTGTCTCTCTGGGTTATGGGCTCTCCGCTCTCTCAACTGCTGCTCCTTTTGCCCATGGCTCCCCTCCAGAGCTGTTAAATTTCAGCCAGGGAAAAAAAAAGGGAGATCTGGGCTCCTCCAGATTTCCAAGTCGGTATTTCTTTGCGGTGAGCTGGTGATGGCGAGCTTTGTGTGCAAGAGCGCTGGCATGCAGAGACCGCAGCGATTAGCATGCTGATTGCTGCGCCCCAACAGAATAAACAAGGCTGCTGTCGCCGAGCTATGGCCATGCCACCCAAACAATGGCCCAGGAGCAGATGTGGGGAGAGCCCTGCTCATGAATCCTGCTCTGTCATCCAGGGTGGGCAAGAGCTGAACACTGCCCAGGCTCCTCTGCTTTCCAGATTGTGCAGAAATGGAGGTCTCTGCCACACTCTGTGGCTCTGCTGCATTCTAACTCTTCCCATGGCAGTTTGCCTCCAGCTGGAGGTTTGAGATAGGAGGCCTCAGAGAGTATCAAGCTGTACATTGTATCCTTACTTGTCCACACATCTACTCTGGCAGTTGCTGTTCTAGTGGTGTATGTGTATAGAAACTTGTTGTCTGGCGGTCTTCAAGATTTGTCTGCGTAAGAAAGATTCACTGGTTCTATAAAACGGGGGCGGTGTACATTCATAAATTTAAGTAAGTATAAACCAAACATTAAATGTATATGCACACATACTGATTTAATCCCCTCAGTGCAAACCTATGCGTCATCACTCATATTCGGTTTGAAAGAGGCTTATATCAGTTTCTGCTTAATCTCTCTTAGTTATTTTTATTTTTTGCACTCTGAAAATTGTAACTCCTTCATAAAAACTGTTACAAAACTGCTGTTTCTTCTTACAGACACTGGTCATGTAAAGTGTAGCTGCAAGCATTTTATTTGGGCAGAAGGCACCTACCTCTTTTCCCAGCAGCTTCTGGCTGGTTAAGGTTGGAGAGGCAAGAGACCAGTTGTGTTTACTAAGAGTAACTGGCTTGTTTGTATCAACGTGCAAAATGCTTTCTGAACAAGCTGCTTGCTTAAATGGTGGTGGGCTGCTTCATATCTACCCTTCCTGCTCCCTTCAGAAATCCAGCCTTTTCTGCCCAGTAACATGCTGCAGTTGTGTTGGCAGCCTGCAGCAGTAGGTGGGGAATTTAGCAGGGTTTTTCAGTTAAAGATTGCCAACATCTGGGTTTGGAAAGAGAAAAGTCAGCAAGCTTGTTTCAGTTACACATCCTTAAAAAAAAAAGTTCCATATTTAATCTGGTTTTCAAACAAAACATGTACTGGCTTCTCAAATTATGTGACTGGGAATGTCTGGTTCTTCATTTAGCTAATGATGTGACTGTGAGCTGTTACTGAGTTAGGGAGAGATTGGTTTGGTAGGGTTGTTTTTTTTGATGAAAAAGTTTAAAATTTGGGTTTGTTTTATTTTTGGTCTCTTTTCAGGATAATATCATCTTATTCTTAAGAGGCTGCAAAGAGCTGGGACTTAAAGAATCTCAGCTTTTTGATCCTGGTGATCTGCAGGACACATCAAACAGAGTAACCATCAAGTAAGTACAACAACAGTTTGTGATTAGCGTGTTACAACCTCAGATGCATGTGATTCAATAGTAAATATATAAGGATGAGCAAAAAAGGCTATAGAACTGTCATTTGTATGAAGCAAATAGGAAACTGAGGTTTGGGAAACCTTTGGTGCTGGGAAGAATACATTGTTCTCTTCAACAGGCTTTTTCTAAGGGCTGTTATTTTTCCCAGAGAGATCAACCACAGCTCTTTTAAAATACTGGTTTAGTTAAGCAATGAGATTCTGTGGGACTTAGGGGTTTTCCTGAGTCTGAATTGATGGCATTCTTTTTTGTCTGTCCAACTAATGAACTATGTAGGCTGGGGAAAAAAAAAATCACAGCTCTGTTATTTCAGATTAAACTGGTTTGAAGATGCATTATAGGACATTTATAGGTCTCTCAGACTCTACAAGGTACAGACATGAGCATGGTCTGTTTATTGTCTAACAAGAACTATAGCTTGGGACATGATATTTGGGCTGAAGATGTCTGTGAGAAATGTGTGGACTGGAAATGCAGTTTAGATACTTTTTCATGGAAATTACCATGTGCATTTTAAGAGGTTCTCCTTCCTAATAATTAATTACTTTCTTTTAGGGGGTGAAGTGATTTTTTTAAAATCTACTTTTAATCAACAGCTTTTTAGCCATGGTATGTACACATCCCTCACTGCAAAGAGTATAGGTGCTTAGACTCTAAAGCTTGCACTTTTAGCATTTCACTCCACAAAGTGATTTAAAACACAGATGTGAAACTGGCACATAAAGAATTACTGTCTTGACAAAGAGCAGGCTTGAATCGAAGTCCATATAGTCATAGATTGAGGTCTTGATTCAAAGCTGTTGTCCCTTTCAGGAAAGACTTTGTCGTCATGGACTAAAGGAACACAAGCAGTCAAACTGTATTTTATTCTCCTTTATATTAATAGCGATCAAGTTCCCCACATCCCAAAAACAAGAGCACCCCACATTTTCCTAAAACTAACAAAATTTGTAATTGGTGTTATTTAGAAGATCTCCTGATTGTTCGGTTGGCTTTTTTTTTTTGGTCTATCATGTGTAATATTGAAAAGTTACTGCTCTACAGACAAGCAGATACTGGTGAGTTGATTGAATGGCCTTGTTTCATTTGGCCAAAAAGATCACTAATGAAATCCTGGTCAGACATATCCATTTTAGAGAAGTATATGGAAACAATTTTCTAAATTTCAGCAGCATTCTATTTTTTTATTTTTTTTTCCCCTTCTGGCAGTGGAAGCTGGGCAAGTTTTCATGGTGCTCAAGCACTGGGAAAATTCAAAGGTTCTTAAAATCAAATTGGCCGCTTTCCTTGTTTTTAGGAATAGCCTCCCATTTTTTTGCTCCTTTCCAAGTTTCTGAGCCTAGTATAAGGTTCTTCTCACCTGTACACGTCAGTGAGAGGGGACTATGTAGCATATTTCTTCTTAATCTGGTAATACTGCAGATGCTTCACAATGTCCTGTAAAGTCATGGCAATGAGAAGCTGGAGGGAGTCACAAAACAATCGTAATCTACATACAAAACCAAGATCTCCATATGAAACCAGGGAGAAAAAGTCTTTCTGATCAGAAGCTTGATCTTTCGGGGTTGAGGATGGTGGAGTGCCTCAGGGGAAGCAGGTTGAGAGGCTAGGACTAGCATGGAGCTCCAAGGAGAGCTGTCCAGCACATAAGCGAATTAAACTAGGAGTAATAAACTCCATGGAAATGGCTTGGCCCTCTGCTGAGTATGATGCTGGATACATGTGAAGTATCTCACTGCAATGGATTTTTTTTCTTCCCCCATCAACTCTTCAGAGAAAGCAGCTGTGGAAATGAGCCAAATGTTTTCCTAGCACTGTCCAAGTTCACACTGAGTAACTGGGTTGAGGTGTACAAGCCAAAGCCATGACTGTTGTAGAGAAATATGTTCAAGACTGTCTTCTACTAGCTAGTTCCCAAAGCATGAAGGTGACTTTTTTCCCCTCTTTGAAGACTTTTGGGTTTTCTTAAATATGGTTAAAAGGGTATTTGTTCTTTGGTAAAGGATGAATATGACATTATTGCACATGATTAAGATAATGACATTTTTAACCATTTTTTTTTCACATTAATGTTAATTGAAGTATGCATTAGATCTGTTTTTTTTGGATCATTCAGCTTGTTAAAGTTATGAGCTAACGCTGTAAAGAATGTCTTCCTTACTTGTTAAACAAGACTCTTTTCCACTGCTATTTTATTAAGAAAAAAATCCCGACTGTTTTATTTTTCTTAGCATGTGGGTATTGGTGGATGAAATTTTGTCTTTAAAAAGTTATTATAAAAAGAAATATGTCTTAGCCTCTTTATAAATAAGCCTGGTTTTAGGCTTTTGTTATTCTCACAGATTTAAGTACATTTATCTTTGGTTTTGTCAGGTAACTATTAATGCTGAAGTGAACTTACTTTCTAGTAGAAAGCAATTATGTTATAATCAGGAGGCAATCTTTACTAAATCGGACTAGTCTGATTTGGTTTTCACCACTTGAATGTGATACACATTTTTTTCCATTCATTTTTAATGGTTTCTTTGCTGAATTTTGAAATGTCATTTATGTTTGCACGGACTTTGTGCTTTGTTGTTTCTAACATAAAACTTCTACCCTTTGATAAGCATTGGTGAAAAAGTAAATTGAGAAGGATGACAGTGTTCAGTCTTGAGTGCTTGAGTATGCATTCAAAAAATAAATGTTTTCCACAGCAGGTTCTATTGTAAATGGCAGGATTTTTATTGCTTCACCCATCTACATTGCTCTTTGTGATGCTTGTTTCCACAGAGGAGCCCTCTCTGTTTCCTTATGTTTGGTGATGATTTCCTCAGTCTCCTTTGCATGTTTTGTTGCTTTCAGAATCAGTATGGGCTGCATGATTTTTCACAGAGCAGAATCTGACTGTTGGATTACTGCACAACGTATTTTAGTAGAGAGGACTTTCATCTTGTTTTGTGAAGAAATCAGCTACTCTATTTAAAGGGCTTTTTGACACTGCCCTACTTTATTGTGGGACCATTATAAACACATTTTCTTTTTGTACTTCCAGACTTCTAAATTAATGATTGAAGTAATGGTGACAAAATACTCCCATGTTATGAATAAATGAATGTGTGAACTACATCTTCGTAGCTTTCATGTGCTTCCAGCCAGCAGAAGCATTCTGCAGGCTTTTGTTAGGGAAAACGTGACCTGCTCCATACATGCTCTTGAAAAACGTGTCTGCTTTCTGATTATTTTTAATTCTTTTTCTTTTTTTCCTGTGTGTGTGCAATCAGGAACATTGACTGTAGTAGGAAGCTGAAAAATGTAAGTACATCGCTTGGAGTATTTTTTATTTTATTTTTTTTATTAGTCTGGTTAATCCTGTATTTGTCCTCATCAAGAATTGTGCCAGTAAAAACAGTACAGATGAGTACTGCTGAATTCTTCTGAATACAAACCTAACTAAGTTTTACTGTACTAGAAAGTTAGGTAAAACTGCAATGGCAAAGCAGCCTTACAAAAGATATAAAATAGAGAAAGTTTGTCTCTTCTTAGATAAGGGATAAATAATGAAATCTCTGTGCTGTCCATTGCAGTATTCACTGGAAACAGTCTGACTTGCCCATGAAGCTGTGCTTCTGCAGCCTTTCATGAATAAATAGGCATAAAGTACATTTACATAAAGCATCTAAAATGAAAAAAAATGGTTGTTAGATCTGGATGTAAGTCTTTGCCATCAGATTTGCTAGCTTTCTCTTTGTTCTTCCAAATAAATCAGTGTTTCCCCAGAAGGCTAATTCCATTTAACTTCAATTTCTTATTAATTTAACCGAATAGCAATGATAATGCATCCTATAATTGTGAAGTGGAAAAGAAAGTGGCTAAACTTTGTTGGTCTCACAGTTAGTTATTCACCTAAAGCCTAGCAAGATGTCTGTCCTTAGTTAGCTATAAACTTTTAGAAATTCAATTTTATATTTGGCTCACATCCCTATAAACTGCTAGGAAATGCCAAGACCTTTTCCTAATAACTTTGCAAGCCAGTAATCATGACTGCAGGTAAAAAAAAACCCAAACAACAAAAACACCCAAAACATCAATGCCCTTCCAACCCCCCCCCCCCCAAAAAAAAAAATAATCCTGTGTTTCCCATCATCTTTTGAGTAGTATCTTCTGCATCCAGCACACAAAGTCATAGGCAGAGAGCTAAGCCTTGGCATTTTAGCACTCTTGTGGGCACCAGCTAAATGTCTTTGTACAGATGTATTGTTTTAAATGTAAAGTTTCAAAAGTACTCTCCACAATGTGCTTGTAGGCAATATATGCTTTCCAGGTGCGTGATCCTTCAACCTCGGCTGGCAGCCAGTCAGAATTGCTTGCAAATGTGATATTATTTGGGGAATAAAACCAAACAAAACCAGTGGATAAAGAAAGGAAGAAGAGAGAAAATGATCAAATGCTAGCAGAAATAAATAAAAATACCACAACCTTCATCAAAGAACTGAATGGCAACATGAATTGGACAGTTTCCTGGTTGCTAAGAATGCTATATTTGCAAATGTTTTCACTTAACCTGAGAGCATGGACTGTTAAGAATTTTTTACATAAATTTGTTGACTAGTGCTGGTTGAAGGAAAACAGCTCAGATAAAGTTTGTTTGAAGATGAAAATTCCGTATTGTTGAAACCCCCCCTTTCACTCAGCACAGTAGTATCAATTTGGATGTAATTTTAAAAACAAGGGGAAAATTTCTGAACTTTATTGAAATGTTGTTTCATGACATGTATATTATCTAATAACTATAGGGAAATATAAACTGCATTTATATAGAAAATATAATATATTTTACATTATGCACCATGGGTGTTTTTAAACAGGTGATCTGTGTGACACATGCTGTGTCCTTTTCTGGCAAGGTCTCAGCTGCGTGTGATTTTGGATATCACACTTACATGAAAAATGGGGATGTTAGAGAAAGTTGAGGAGAAAAGGCTAACCTAAAGTCTAGTATATGTGACTGAGGAGGAAGCACCAAAAGAATGTGGGTGCATGTTTTAGGGAAGAGGAGTTTAGGAAAGCGATGGCTGCCCCAGTGCCCCTCCTGGGATTTCTCCTAGTCCTGTTTTCTTTAGATTGCTATATAGTATGAATTATATGGCCCTGCCAAAACATAGCATACTGTATTTCTGTTTATTTAACTTTTTAATGGCAGTTAATGGCAACTATTATTTATTAGTGGCTGCACAATTTTTCCACATCAAAATATTTCCTCTTTGTTCTGCAGTTAAATATTTTGCAATGTCATGGAATGTGACAAATAATGAGCATTAAATGAGAAAGAGCCTAAGTTCTGAGGTGATGTTTGGCATTTTTAGCCAGTGCAAAACACTGAACTGAATTGCCTTTGACAATCAGTTTCCAGTCTAAATTGCTGCTGCACAGATACCATTAAAGGTAGTGCTTTAAGTGGAGACATAGAATCATAGAACCATAGAATAGTTAGGGTTGCAAAGGACCTTAAGATCATCTACTTCCAACCCCCCTGCCATGGGCCGGGACACCTCACACTAAACCATGCCACCCAAGGCTCTGTCCAACCGGGCCTTGAACACCACCAGTGATGGAGCATTCACAACTTTCCTGGGCAACCCATTCCAGTGCCTCACCACCCTTACAGTAAAGAATTCCTTCCTTATATCCAATCTAAACTTCCCCTGTTTAAGTTTGAACTCGTTACCCCTTGTCCTCTCGCTACAGTCCCTAATGAAGAGTCCCTCCCCAGCATCCCTATGTGGGTGCAGAGGACTGTTTTTGGATGTATTGGATTTGACCATCCTGACCATCTTAATTTCTACTTTCCTAAAACAAGTGCAACACCCGCAGTGTCATATTTTTTGCTACCTGAAGGAGTGAGAGAGTACGTAGACATTTGCAAGAGCAATTCTTGGCTTTTTTTTCATGCTAGTTTTGAAGTGACTTGTGAGTTACAGAGAGGTATCAAGTCAGAACTTGAATGAAATCACTAACTCTTTCTGTGTTAGTCTGATAGAAACAGCCAGATGCTTATGGCTTTTGATTAATCTTGGGCTAAGCATTTCTTAAGCTAGCAGAACCCTGGAAGTAAATGTTCTCATGTCATCTGGTTAATTACATTAAGATGATTAAAAATGAAACTACTTTTTCTGTCCTTGAAATAGGCACACATTTGAGAAGTTTTATTTATCCCATTAGTCTTTATGGTTTTCATTAATGACCACTAATATTAGTACTCTTTAGGGATTTTTTTCCTATTGGATTTACAGGCATATATTTATATGTGTCTTCTGGACAGTTTCAAATATCTTGCCTAGTTTTTCTATTCAGATTTATATTTGCTGTTTATTTTCCAGATAGACATGACAGTTTAATCTTTTTCTAAAAATACCAGGAAGATAATGTATTAAGTTACATATTCTGTAGGACTGTTTAAATTTTCATAGTTACCCAATGCATTTATGTTTAACCACTGACAGACACTTTCGATTCTGTTTTATATGTAACTAAGTCATATGCCACTGTACAGTTTAGAATAAATGAGAGATGCGGAAGGGAAGTAAATTTAGGTAAGTGACTGTGTAGGTGGCTACAATTAATTCATATTAACTTTTACAGGTGTTAGTCACCATTTATTGGCTAGGGAAAGCAGCAAACAACTGCACATCATATAGTGGATCAACCCTGAACCTGAAGGAGTTTGAAGGTTTGCTGGCACAAATGAGAAAGGTATTTTTTTTTTGTTGTTTTGGGATTGGAAATTTCATTTGACTGATTACTCCCATAAATAACCTGTTTGTTGCTAAATATTAGAGAAGTGAGGGGCTGGAATACAAATTACTTACTAAACCCCTACCTCCTTCAAAAATGTTTCTGACTTTACCAAGCCATGAACACGACTTTCTTTGGCAGCCAACTTCATGGCAATATCAGTGTTGCAGCACGTGATGTCAAACAGGGCTTTAGAATTTTCATGTAACTCTATCATCTTTATTTCTATATGTTTTGGTTTGAATTACTTTCATTTATTACACACGGTTTCAGCTAGAAGAGCTGAGACTCAAAAGTGTGATAGCAGAGGAGCAGAGATTTTTCTCCTTTAAAACATTCAGTCTCATGGGGTATCTGTTTTGTTTTTAAGTTGCAACATAAAACATCAAACCAAAGTATCCAAATAAAGCTGAAGGGTAGAAAAAGGAGAGTATGTTTCACCAAGGGCATAGTTATGATGAATCTGTGTTTTGCCAAGCTCTAAATTCTTGCTAAAATCATATTTGGTGGTTTATGATGAGCTGAGCTCTGTTGGAAAGGAAATGTTGTGATTGCTCTGCAGTGGTTTGGGGACTTTTGGTTGAGTGCTCCAGCATGCCCTGAACATGAGATATTTAAATTCAGTGACATTTAGCATTGATATCCAAGCATGCATTTACTGGGGAAGGAAGGGGCAAGGAGCAGGCATGTAAGAAGATGGCAGCACCCAGTGCTAACATTGCATGTGTTGGACATACTGCTCATGAAAGGCCATGCAGATAGTTCTCCAGTCCACAGAGAGCTTTGTGCCTGCTACTTCCTCCCCATCTCGTGTAAATGGCCAGATCACCACAGGCAGTAGGCTTTGGGAGCCATGGGCGGCTATTCATTTTACTCTCCTTGAGTTCTGTGCTACTGTATCTGCACCAGCTGCAGTTCTTCATCCTGGAATCTCAGAAAGCCAGCACTGGATTGCTACTGGAGAGGAAGAAATGCTTGGCTGACTGATAGTAGCTCCTATACCTTAGATGGACCAGAGAGCCTTAACTAAATGGGTACAATCTCTGTGAACCCAGTTCCTGTGAATAAGCTGGTGGAAATGGAGAGGAAAAGAGAATATCTTCCTTCTCTGTAGAGGTTTATTTTGGTCTTCATTTGAAATGACCTGCATTAATCACTTGGGACTTCGGCTCTCATGAGTTTTATGACTGAGCCTAAGCAATAAAGAAATAAAGTTAATGCTTGAGTTGCTTCCAAGTCAAAGATGTGAGGAAGAAGCAGTCCCCACTCCAAAGAGTCTGTGAAAGGTGAAAAAAAATGGACAAGGGAGCTAGTGCAGAAAAATTGTCAAGATGCAGGTTGTTATAATGTTAGTGCTGCACGGTATTATGGTTTTTATTTTAATGTTTAATCTTGCAGCATGAGACCCCTCTTTTTCCAGGTGATGTTTACCCATCAAACGAATCATCAGAGCATTTTAGAGGTCCTTTTCTTGAGCTCTTTTGTGGGATGAAGTAGGCTGGGGCTGAAAGGCAGCGTTCTCCAGAGAGCTGATGATTGTGGGGTGCCTGGCTGGGCAGTGCAGAGCACTGCAGGTCGAGGAAAAAGCAAGAGGCTGTGCTTGATTTGTTGCAGATGTTGGAAGTGGGAGCAGAGCAGAGATCTCAAAGTCTCAAAGCTATATATTCCTTTAATGTAAAAACAAAGCACTTCGCAGTCCTGAGAAACCTTGTTTAGGTGGTGCTGTTATTGAGGGTCACTGGTGACTTATTTTAAGGTCACCTCCCTTCTTCTGCAGCCCTGCAGTATGCCCCACTGCAATTTTGGGCTTGTCTGGAACTGCATTTGAAGAGAATTTGGTTGTAAAATAGAACATGTTAATCATGCTGTGCAACACTCTGATGTTCTTTATAGCTGAGCTTGAGTGATGAAAAGACACTTTATCACATTCTCTACTGGCATTTTTTCCACAGAATTTAATAATTAAATAGGCCATGAATTCAGTCTGGTTTAGTTTTTCAGTTATAAATCCTCTTTGCCCTCCTTTTTTAATAAGCAAATCAAAAACCAGCTCAGATGTAAGTTGTCTCTGACTCATCTTTTTCTACTTCTACTGAAAGGGCTATTCATTTCTAATTTTATTCATGCCACTCCGTTTTTAATTTCTTTAACTATTCGGTACACATTCTTCCTTTAAACCAGAAATTCCCAATGAAAAAGCATCCATGGCTTTTTGATTATATTTAGTGGGTGGAAATTCCTGGAGACACACATCTTGTATTTGGCAATCACACTTTTACTTCCACTCAGTCACATACTGTGTATTTTAGCAGGAAATACGAAAGGCTAATATGCTGCTGTGTGTTGTGTTACAGTGTTATCAGTCCCCAGATAACCACTTTCCCATTGATAACATTTGGGAGATGACATTTGTTCAAGGCAGGACAAGTACCTGTCTGTGAGATGGCATTGGGCTGGGAGACTAGCTTTGCCAAGGGGAAGGCTGTAAAGAACATGTTTACAGAAGTCTAGGATCCCATCCTGGTGCCTGCCTCCTAATTCCTGGTGAGCAGCATGCAAAATTAACATCAACAGGCTTTTGAAAAGAGGGTCTGCAGAACTCATTAGTTCACAATTGGACTATTTTCAAAGTCTGAGAGATAGTGAATGCAGGATGGGGCTTTTTGCCCAATTTTAAGTCCCTGAAGCTGCTGAATAGTTCTGTGTCATTCAGTAATTTAGGAAAATGGAAGTGTGCCTGAGGATTGAGAATAGCTGATTGGTATGAGAGGATTTAGGGAATTTGGGTTTTTAAAAGATTTTTGGATCATGTCACGAATGGCATTTTGATAGGATTTTTTGATTTGTTCTTGGATGTATGTAACTCATGCAGATTTCAGGGAGATGGATCTTTGTTGTCTAGTGTTTCTATCAGTATTTTAGTTCACTAAGCAGTCCTGGGAAGGAAATTACATAGCATTTAGTTACAAACTTATTATATATACATTTAATTTGGTTTTAGAAAATAATTTCAATTAGGTTACTTAATAATATTATCACAGTTTAGCTTGGCCTTAGGTGGCCTTTGCTACTGCCCTCGATATATTTTTTGGCAGAGTAGTAGTGAGTGGCACTAATTAAGCCCTCTTCCTAAAAAGTCTGCAGGACTTGGAGGCTTGCTTCAAGCTTCCTTCTTTTCCAGCACAAAAGCCTTGGTGTGTTGATGCAGGGCTCTCGTCCCTCCATGACTTCTTCAGCAAACCTGCTTTCCTGTGGAGGCAGCCTGCTGTAGCGTACTGTGATGTTCCTGATCCGTTTTCTCTCTTTGGCAATACTAATGGGTAAAACCTTAGCAGTCAGGGACAGTAGGAGCTGTGCTCAACATAACTGTTGTGCTCCAGCTAGTGGAAAACATGGGGTGCTTCGCAATTAGGAATTAATATTCAAATGCTTCTGGGGAAAAAAAGAAAAAAAAATCACATTCCAGCCTCTTTGAGTCACAAAATGTCAGTCTGATAATGGTGCCCACATCTCTGACTTTACTTACTGTCGGGGGAGAAAAAAACAGATTTATCTTTGACTAAACATAGTTATTTTTGTTTTTTCTCAGCCTGTGTGATTGTAATTAATGTTAAGACACTCTCTAAAACAAGGGATTTATTATAATGCAAGAGTGAGGATGGCTTCTATTGACCTTTTCCTCTGCTGGAGTTTCAGTGTTTTAGTATGTGCCGCTTGCACTGGAAAGAATTTATAATCACAGGGCTGTCAAAGACAACCATTGTTCTCCCTGCTCTGAACATGTGGGTCAGCTACAAGTGCTTTCATATCCCCCAGAGCCAGGAGCTGGCAAAGAGTAAAGAGCACAACTGAATTCTTCTGAGGCATCAGGAAAAGCATTTTGCATATTTTTCATTGCTGATTGCTTGAGAAAGACATCCCTCTTTCATAACAGGAATTTCTCTTCAAGGTAGAGGGAGGCTGGGGCACACTGCTTCATTATTTTGCCGAGCTGAAGCAGCAACAGCAAATGCTGTCTGCTGGTGTCCCAGCCAGATACAATAGATGGGCAAGGGGAGGAGGGGGATCTTTTGGAAAGCAGCAGACTTAAACCTGATGCAAGCACAATGTTAAAACTGTAGGGCCTTTGCCTGTGCTATGGACTATGGACGACAAGTTAAGTTTCAGGTTACTTTCAGTTTTGATCGCTTTATTAGCTTGTCTGTTGCAACTTTTTCTCAGGTCATTGTACTAAACGAGTTGGGGTTTTCTCTTAATCAGCATAAAATTGGGGTTTATTGCAAGCTTGCACTTTTGTTTTGAAGGGGCAAAGGAGAAGAAAATAAGGAAACCTTTTTTGGGGGAAGGATATTTTTAGTATTTGGGAAGGTGCTTGTTTTCTGATGTGTAATGGATCTCATGAGTATGTCAGTGTCTTCCTTATGAAGAGGTGCCTGCTATGCATCCCTGTAGGAAACAGAGGATATTGAGAGCCCAAAGCGCAGCATTCGTGATAGCGGCTATATAGACTGCTGGGACTCTGAACGCAGCGATTCCCTTTCCCCGCCTCGCCACGGCAGAGATGATTCCTTTGACAGTCTGGACTCCTTTGGCTCCCGCTCACAGCAGACACCATCTCCAGATGTAGTGCTCAGAGGGAGCAGTGATGGTAAGTACCGGGCACAATGCGACACGTGCATAGCGTTGTGATATATAAGTAACATTTCTGGAGCAAATGTACCATTCAGAAGTGGGACACAGCCTCTGAAGCATGCTTATCTGATGGGTGAACCTCTCTGTAAATGCTGATTTGTGCTCCCTGAGGTTTAGATGACTTTGCCAAAAACTTACTTGAAGTCTGTCTCAGGATAGCGTAGTGCTGGAAAATTAGTTACGTCATTGCAGTATAATTTTAGGGTGAGAAGAATGATTTTCTGGGTTACGGTGTAAGAGGATGTTATGCAGACTCATTTTAACTTATAAACTAATCTGGAACAAGAAATAAAACTCAGTAACAAGGGAAATATTGAAGTGAATAAAATGTTTGCCTAAGTAAACCCTAGTAAACCCTGGGCAGAAAAGTGAAGTAGAAGTATCTCGGAAATGTCTGATACTCGACAAAGTTTTGAAGTCTGATGCACAACATTTTACCAAATGTCCTATTTGTTTTCATGGTAATTAGAAAACTGTGTATATTAATGGCTCCTGGCATTAGAGTTGTGGCCATCTTTGTACACCTTTGAGTGAAGACGTGCAGCTCTAAGCTTACAGAAGGGGTGCTGGTTCTCTGCCTTTCTTGTCTGATTCCCAGTCTTCCAGAGGCTTGTAAACTCGGCGTGCTGGACGAGGGGGGATTTGCTAGGGGTAGGTGTGGAGCATGCACTTAGGTTACCTGTTGGGATCAGAATTGTAGTGCACAACAAAAGGGTGTTTGACTGAGGCTCCCTTTGCGTGGTTACTTTCCTGATGAATGGATGAATCAGTCATACTTCATCATCAGGTGAAGTTACGTTCCACACATGAATCACTTCTCCTTTGTGATGTTATTTATTTAATAAAAATAAAAAAAAAGGAAGGGCAGAAAGTCTTTTTGGTAAGAACCAGATGTTCATACTGCTCTTGGCAGGGTGAAAGAAACTGGTCCTAATCATAATCGGACACAGAGATTTCCTGAGGTAATGGGAAACTCCTTAAAACTGAAAAGCTGGCAGGGAAAGTTGGTATCACAGCTGAATTAAGAACGAGCTGTGGAGAAAGTAGGGCTAAGATCTGCTCTGCAGTTTTGAGTGGTCTGTGGTACTGGGGCTGTTGCTGGTTGACCATCCAGAACCAGCTACTGGGGCTAGTTCCCTGGAGCAACCTCATGCTCTCTCAGACACTGAGCAGAGTACAGTCTCCAGTGTATGAAACATTTTTCTGCCTTCCCAAATGAGATGAAGTGTGATGTTGGCAAATAGAAACACCTCACATGTCCTAATTAAGAAGTGTTGCTCCCTTCTGGGTGATCAAAAAGTGTCCAGTGTTGCTGCCTACTTGGAGCTGGTGGGCAGCCAGCTACAGGACATACGTCCTGTAGCTGCTTCCTAATACAGCTGCTGCCCTATTAGCAGATTTTAGTAAGGTTCTGTGATTGATTGGTTGCCACAGCTAAGACATACTATCTTGTCACATTCTTGAGTCCATAACAAACACAAAATAAGAAGCAAGCATGCAAGGCTTTTTCTTGAAAATTAGTCTTTTAAGCATATCCAAGACCCAGGGTGCATGCAGATGTGTGCGCATGTATGACTTGAGAGCCAGCCCTTTCTAACACGTCCTATTTTCCCTGCTTGCTGTTGCCATAACTTCACAGCTGTCTCCTCTAAGAGTTGCAGGTGAGGTGTAGCTTGGCTGACCTTTTTTCTGTCAAACCTTTTCTATGGCCCCAGCAGGCCAGTGTTTCGCTCAGCTGCACGTACTTTTTGATAGAAATAATATATATGAAAAGCTGGATAGAGTAAAAGGTTCTGCTTGCATTACTCCTCTGCTTTCAGACAGGAGCTTTATAACCCCGATCATATGATAGTGAAATAAAACTATGATTCCTTCTTATCCTAGAAGGAAAAAAAAAAAGTGAAGATGATTTAAGTGAGCCTAAGGTGGTGATTAGTTTAGGTGGAAGTAATTAAGTAATACTACCTTCACAAATTTGTCTGTGATTAGCCCCACTGTTTAGGAACTGCTCTGGTGTCCCTTAACAAAAAGCAAGCAAAACCAGTGGCAAGCAGAACAGTTTGTTTAAAACACAGTAGAATTGCGGACTGACCTGCCGATAGAGTTGCTAATGTACTCACAAATGAATAAAATCCTCTGCTTGGCCAGCAGTTGTGTGTAGATCCTTGTGTGAAGGATCTGTGTATGTCTGTGGTGTGTAACTGCTTGTTACAGGTTGTGGAAAATGGCAAAAACTGCTTCTTCTACTTGGAAATGCAGAACAACAAAGTTAAGGTTGTAAACATAGAGCACGGCTTCATCTTCCATTTGGTACTTGGATTCATGGGGGTTTTTGCAAATTTGAGTGGAAAGTAATTTCACTAGTAAAATATGAATAAATAAAGAAGTTGTCTTTGAGGTATTCAGTTTGGGGATGCTGCTAGATACATCTGTAATGAGGGAGAGGAATCTGTTCTGCTGCTGTGGATATCTATTCTAGCATTGCCTTCTGCTGGTTCAAGACTGATTTTCATGTGATACAAAAATAAAGAGCAGAACAAAGTCAAAAGCAAACAGATTTCCAAGTAACAGTAAAGGATCTTCATTTTCTTTTAGCTACTCTGTGGCTCTGCTCAGTCTAATGATACTACAGTTCTTCAAACCTCAGCTGTCCTCAGACATCGGTGATTCTGTGGTTGTGTCTCCAATTTTGTTTAGACATAGGCTCAGGTTGCCAGTCATGGTGCTACTTATATGCTCTTAACAAAACTTGCTCAAGCAAAAGATTACTGGCAAAAAGTGCATTGTGCTTTTTTTCTAACTAGCTCATTTCCATTGTCTTGTCTTTTCTTGCTGTTCGCTTTCACTCTTCTTCATCTCTCTCCAAGCCAACATGGCTGAATGTGCTGCAAAAGCTCTTTGCAAATAACATTCCTAGCATATTTAGACCTCTTTTCCTTCTCCACTTTGAATTATACACATGCTACTTGTGATTTTTTATGATTTCATTGTTTTCAGTTGTTCATGAGGTAGCTCAGTGAATTAGCTAGTAATTTACTAGTGTGGTGAATTAGCAAGAGGACACAACCTGGGTGGCTTCTCCTCACTCCAAAAAGGGGAATAGCTATTGCATATGTAACTGTTGCAAAGGGGCCAAGGGCTGGAGGCATCTGTGGCTCCAAACCTGGGAGCAGATTTGAATGCTGGTGGGAGAAACAGCTTAATTTCACTCATCAAACCAGGACCTGTGGTGATGTGACACTGCTGGGAGACAGCTATTTACATAGCTTCTTTGTGAATTACTAGAAAAGGCTCATGATGATTCAGAGAATCTAGTCAATGTCTATGAAGTGCCCTCCAAAGTGCCTATGAGGGCAGTTCCACTGCAAATGCTCTTTGAGGTATTTGTTCTACCACTGGGAGTTTTGTTTTCAAGTTGGAAAAGTCCAACCCAACAAAAATGTGTTGTAAATATCAGGAGGCTTTGAACAAAAATTTTGAGTAAAATAAAGCAGTCCCTCAGCTCTGCTGATCATATTCTGTGTAACTCTCACTTTTCCTCTCTCACTTTATTTTCTTTGCCAGGAAGTATTCTTCACTCTTTGTGATACTGATATAACCTCTAAATCCCGAGACCCCTCCTCTCTCTTCTTATACCTTTCCATCTGAGGATCAAGTCCCTCTGTCTAATTTGCAGTGTGCTAGACTGATTGACCAAGAAACCAATGAGACTGGAGAGAGACCATCTGAGATTTATAGTTTGTAGCAGCTGATGCTTATCCTCAGATTTTGATCGAAGTCAGTGAATAACTGTCTTTGATCAAAATCCGATGTGTGCGTTCTAATTGACGTTAATATGTGCGTGTAGAAACATCCGCGGATTCCTGCCATTCTGTAAATATATTGCATGCAGCCCTTTTTTGCTTGAGCATATGCTATGCATATGTAAGTCAAGAGTGTGAATCAGGTCAAACATACCTATAGGTACAACTAGGAGTCATTTGGGCTTTAGTCAGGTAGTTCTGTAGCTGTTCTGTGTGATTGGTAAGTTGGGCTTACTCTGACCCTGAGGTTTTTTGTCTGACCTATGGCTAAAGATGAGTTTTTCAGGGTAGAAAATAAGGGTTGATGGAAAAAAAAGTTTACTCTCTGTGTAGATATTATGGCTACTACCTTCAGTGACTGATTTTAAAATACAAATACAGGTAGAAGTGGCCTCATTTTTTGGTGCTCACATGCTAAGTGTAATTTTTTGGTGATGTCTTTTGTGATTTATAATTTTTTTTTTAATGGATGAAAGTGAAAAGAAGAGGGAATTTTTTTCTCCCTTCTCACTAGGGAGAGGAAGTGACTCGGAAACAGACCTGCCACACAGAAAGATGCCAGATGTGAAAAAAGATGATATGTTGGCGAGGCGGACCTCACACGGTGAACCTAAATCAGCTGTGCCTTTTAACCAGTACCTCCCGAACAAGAGTAATCAGACTTTCTACGTACCTGCTCCGCTTCGGAAAAAGAAAGCTGAACGGGAAGAGTACCGAAAGAGCTGGAGCACGGCAACTTCCCCGCTAGGAGACAGACCTTTCAGGTAAGACCGGCCTGTTCGACTTCTCCCTTCCTCAGTGATGGTGCTTTACTTTTACCACTTGCCTAGTTTTCATTCTTTTCATAAGCCATATGAAGCTGTAGTAAATCTCTTGCTGACTGGTTCTGAGAAATTGTTTGTAGCAGTTGGTGAAGGTGGTAGAAAAGCAATAAGTGGAAAGTCATTGTCTTGATGTCATTATTTACCATACAATACAATGTATAGCTTGTGTTTGACAAAGATGTTGGTTAACGTAAGCACCACGGATGTTGACTCAAACCCACAGCTGGACAAATATGTTCTCGATGATCTGTCTCAGTTCTCAAGACAGTTACTCATTAACAAATAGTACTTGAAGTAACGTGTGATGTATTCAATCAAAACAGGTGATGTTTTTGCTCTGAGTTTTGGGGGTTTTTTTTAATCAATTTATTTTTATGTTGCATTCTATACACCAGTACAGTTTATATTGCTGTGACGTGTTTCTGCATGCTGGTTTTGTCAACTGATAGTTCACTTTCTGAATTGGCCTAAGAAGCAACTTCTATTAAAGAGCATAATTCTCTTCCCACATCATTTATCAGAATATCACTTGGCGTCTTGATATCAACAAAATGTGCTTATAATAAATAAGTGTATGTGTTTCAGGCACAGCATGCATTAAACTACCTTGTATAATTAATTCAATAGCAAACCCCACCCTGAAACCATAGAAGAAGAGCAGAATGAAACATCAGGACTGTGTGAAAACGAGAAAGTGGGCTCCATGGCTCTCGAGGCAAGCTCCCTTAAAAGTCAAGTAGGTTTGAATCAAAATGAAGGGAACTCCATAGACCAGTCTCCTTCATGTAGTGCAAAAGAAACATCAGCATCCAAGGGGAAAGATGCAGAAGAGATGAAGAAGTTAAGAAAATTCGAGCAAGCTGGCATTACGGTCATGTCAGCAGCCCAGCGCTATGGCAGGTTAGCCCAGCGGTGTGAGAAATTGTGCACGCTGCACATTTTTAGGATTGGCTGAAGTGTGCGTTTCCTCCATCTGCTGTGATTTCACTTCTCCTAACAAAAGCCCAATCTGCTAAGCACTCACAATTACTACTGAAGGTCTTGATCTGAAAAGGCTTGTGATGTGGCAGCTGTGGATTGCAGAGTTGTATGATGCTAACTGCATTTGTGCTGAGAAATTGTATCATCTTACAAGCGTAATGTAAACAGACTCCAAGAAAACTACTACACAGACAACTTGTCACCTTCCACCTAATGCTTTCTTGCATTTAATAAAAAATACATATAAATGTACATTAAAAATGTCGTTTAGGCGAAGTTTTGAAACTTACTTCACTTGTTGCCAATGGGATGGTTTAGTTTACTGAACTACACTTTTTAGGTGGTTAAGTATTTTAGCTCTGTTAATAAATGATGCATTTCTTTTTAATGGCAGAAACTATAAAAGTAAAGTACTTGTCAACACATGTATCAGTTAAAGCATGGAGGCATACTTCAGCAATCATAATTTGACAGACTTTGGCATAGAGTATCAGGAGTTATTCACTCATTACCTGTGTTATTTACTTTTGGATGTTGTTCAATTTTGTTGTTTCCTGTTCTTTAGCTCAAAAGCTGAATGATGGCGAGGCTCACTGCCTGTGCCTTTCCATCATCTGATATCAGATCCTCATGACAAATCTCAGTGGGGATGGCCTGCAAAGCAGAGTTTTAACCAACATGTCAGAAGACTAGGCTCTTATAAATTATCAAAATATTTTGGCTAAAGGGTAAGTGTTAAGTCTCCTCCTGGCAAAAGCATTTTATTTTGGATTGTAGGGTGAATTTCTGGACAGTGAGTAGTTTAGAAGATAGATATGGATCTATAGTCTGGACTTTGAAATATAGTAGTAAAAAGTACAGCTCTTATGTGATAGAGCTTGTTTATAGACGCAGTGAAGCTTGTCTGCAGCCATATACAGGTGTGTCATATGCAGATAAAACTGTCACAGTATATACGATGTCATACATCTTCTTCTCAGATTTGCTTCACTGCTGTCAAGCTGTTATGAACCAGTGTTTGTGTATGGTTGTGGGGCACTACTTTAACAAAGCCAGATACTAATAAAGAACTACTGTCTGTCATAAATTAGTCGTTCAAACTCAATCAGGAATCCATAAATAGGTAGAATATTAGCATACTCCTGTTCTGAGCCCAAGGCTGTAGTATTAGCCTTAGTAGTAATGTACATTAGCTAGTAATGCAGTAATAGCTTATGTTGTACAGTGCACAGCAAATAGTGCTGTTTGCAGTGCATTTGGAGGATGCCCACCACATTGAGAGCCCCCTTTCCAACCCTGTGCTTGATCCAGTGGCTTGATCGCCATGAAAGAAGCACATGCGATCAAATGTGTGGTTCTTTGGCAGGAAATTGAGTGTCCTCTTTCCTTGCGCAATCTGCTGTCCTGAGAGGCCAGAAGGAGAAGGGAGGTGAAATAACAAGCCATTTTCCTTCCTGGCTCTCAGTGGAAGCATCTTATGGAATCTGGCAGCTGGAGGAAGGAAGAGATGACGTTTGTCTGCCCCAACTGAGGGTCAAAGAGCAGAGCTTTGTAGCCTAAGCTTCATCATAGTGAAGTAGGAGCCTGCCCCTGGGGATTGTTGGAAAACACAGCGGAAAAGGCACTGGGGTTAGAGGTCTGTTAGGAAAATTATTTGTATGTGTAAGTGGAAGAATGGTGGGTGAAAAGAAGGGAAGAATTTAGTAGTGACACCTTAGGATGCAAGGGAGCCATTTAATCATCTTTCTTAATGTCTCATTGTCATTCCTTTTCTTTTGAACCTCTCTATTTTCTCTCCTTGACATCACGTTCAAATTTCCATGCACTGGTGGCACTGAGCAAATCTCATTCCATCTGGCTTCTGTATTCTGATTTTTTCTTTCACCTCTCTTATTCCCTCATCTCGCTATGATAGAAGCCTCTTTTTTTACCTGAGGTTGTCAGTTTAATTCCAGTTCCTCTGAGTTGTTTACAGGCTGTTTCCTCTCAATGTATTGACCTCTGGAGGACATCTACTGTGACTGAGTTCTACAAGGCATCTAATTGTTCCTAAAGCTGAAACTCAGTAGGGGACCTTTCTGGGTCCGGCACAGGAAGGATTTGAACTTGTATGCAAATGTATTTTTTGCTTGGAGTCTAAGTACTTATCTCCATTGATGTAGCATGTTCCAGGAAAAGGCTTGATTAAACTAGATGCTATACAAATGCATGCCAAAAAGCATTCCCCCTTCCCAAAGGAGCTATTTTCTATAGCATGTTGTTTTGTTGATATGTGATCCTCCTTGCTTGCTTATTGTCTGCATCTGTCTCTTATTTACACTGTTGTATCTGAAAGGTAAGAATCAGATACATGGAGATTCCCTAAAAAGAGGATAATCAGGTGTGTTGTAATAGATGATGGAGAGGAGGATGTAAGAGAGAAATGTGAACAAAACATTTTTGGCATGTTTGTTGCAGAAGGGACATGGATTCTTGACAGTGCATGAGCATGCAAAACCCTTTTATTGTTTTAAAATGCTACATAGGGATCCACAGGTCTGTATGAGACCCTGCTAAAGGGAGTGCAAATGCCCACAGTCTGGCACCTGCTGCACCAGCATAGACCCGGGTGCTGTTTCTGCAGGGGCTGGAGCTGGGTGTGCAAGAGCAACTTGCAAATCTGCTGGGAATTCTGGTTCATTGCAAGCTTCAGACCCACAGTCTTTTCTATCTCTATGGTAAATTTGCCTTAAAAAGCATTTTTGAGAACATCACAAACTGATTCATGAGACCCCAAAACGTCACAGCTAATCTCTGATTCCATTAAAAACAAAATGTAAATGAATGGAAAACATACTTAACCTGGAAACTGATAGCTGAAGTCTAGTTGCATACTAAAAGCTCAAAGTTTTTCAGGTTTTTATTGCAGTGAACTCATAGTTGCTCTTTTGGGTGTTATAACTCACTATTTCTTTGCTGCCAAAATCACCCTTCTTGGAAATGCTACATTCGATGCTCTCAAGCTTCACTGGGATTGGCAGACATGAGGTTGAAAAATACAGCAGGTTTTACTGAATAATCACTTGGTTATAGCTCTTAAAAATTAAGCACATAAACAAACCTAACCAGCTCAGTAAGTAGTCATTGGTTTTCATTTAAGAAGTAAATATAAACAAAATTTAATGGAGTATTGGGTTATTTTATACATGCCCTTTATGTCCAGGCTTCTGAAAATTATTTCCAAATTATTATATTTCAGAAAATGGTGACAGTACCTCTCGTAAAGTCTGATTGAAATAAAAATAAGTTAATTATATATACCCTGGCTTATTTGGGAGAAAAATTACTTTAACTGTATGTACCTTGGCTTATATGGGAGCAGAAGTCCCAGCATATATGACTTTAGATAACTATTTTCCTTTGTGCCTAAAACATTAGGCACAGTGTTTCTACTTCAGATCAGTATATTTTATTTAAGGTTTTCGTATTTTTGCAGTGGGGTGGAGGGGGGAAGGGAAGATGTCTTAGGACACCATGAAGGAAAATCAGTCTGTTTCCCTGGTGGTATTCTTGTATTTACTGTAGTGCAGGTTTAAAAAGCAAATTGGATTCGGGCAAATTACGTTTGTGTATTTAAAACCTGTGGTTTAGAATTGAGTGACGTAATATACCTGTTCAGCAGTGAAATTTGAACCTGAAGGTGACCTTGTAGGGCTGTTGTTATTGGTGTATACAAGAGTCAACATGCTTAATAAACTTATTACCATATTCCTTTATGGAAGAAAGAGTGATGGAAGACTGTCGTAGTGTTGTTCTAAGTGGAAGCTGAAGAATTGGACCACCCTAGCTGATGGAGAGTGTATGCGAAGTGTTCAGCAGCTCAGAGCCATCTGTTCCAGCTGTTTCTGAAGCTGTTGTGAACGGAGATGCTTGTGAGGGAGAGGAACAGCGGTTCCCTTTGGAGCACCATGGGCTAGTGTTGTCTGTTGCCTTAAATGAAATCTCAGTCCTTCAGAGATACCTGAGGAAGAAGTTGCCTTTTGACTAATTTGAGAGCAAGCTCTCTACATTGCTAACTGGAGTTCCTGTGCATTGCAACATAGCAAGGCGAAGGCAGGCAGATTCATATTGCTGCTTTGTCCTCTGAGCCTGAGCCAGGCTGACCTGTTGAGGATGGTTTATAGCTTCCCCATAACTATCTCCAGCAACTTTGTTCAACAGTACTTTGAAAGGGCAGCTGAGGCCACAAAATAAGTGGTGTGTATAGCGGGCTTGCAGGGCCTTAAAATTTTTTAAAAACCAGCTAATTATAGCACTACCATTTCTCTTTTTTAATATTAGAGAAACTCGATGCAACCCCTGAGCTGTTTAGATTTTCTTTCTTAATGTCAGTCTGCTTAATCTTTTTTGATACTCTCTTTTTCCCTTGCTATAGCAAGGTATGCTATATGAAAGGAAATGCAAGATATTTGCAGCCTACAAAAGTGCTGCATGAAGCAGTAGACTACTTAATATCCAACTTCCTAAATTATCAATAAATGCAATTTTCACTTTTAAACATGAGAGTCTCCTACCTCTTGCCATCTGTCATTTCAGTTTGCTTAAGAGTATTGACTGTTACAAGTTAAAATAAGCTTAATCTTTCTGGGCACCAGCTGTCAAGGGTCTTTATTGTAATCTTCAGTAACATCAAGGCTGTGTTGGTATCAGTCACATTTCTGACCAAAGCAGACGGCAGTGTGTTCCAGCGTGCCAGTATCATTGAGTACTGATGCTATCACTGTAGCTACTGTATGTCAGCATTGGCATAGAGGGCTTATTCTGGGGGTGAGGGAACGTTAGTTAGGGAAAGAATCAAGCATGGATGTGTGCGAGAAGAAAAGCAGAATATTAGGGCAAGAAGCCTCAGTGATTACTCAGGTCTTTTAAAAAAAACAGAGCCATTAAGAAGAAAAAGTGACAAATATCTGCTATTTTAGGATTCAGCAATGTTGGCCAGGGATCAGGTATCTGCATCAAATCTCTTTCTTTGTTTGAAGTGTTCAAGAAGTTTAATTCTGCCATTTACAGTACTACATTCACTGCATCTAGTATGTTAAACTAGGCTAGTTCTTACTGGTTCTTCTGGCTGTAGCTTAAATGCTGGTTTTTTTGTGTGAAGTCCTTGCTGATTTATTACTTGTATATGATAAGTTTTATTTATAACAAGCCTTTGCCCAATCTAACAGCAGCCTTGAGCATATATGATAACTGTGCTTGTTTTATGACCTGAAGATGAGTGCTGCCACCGCCCTCTCCTCCCCTGATGCATCAAGGGCTTTATTTAATTCTGCTCTGTCAGTAAAAAGCCAACACATGAAGACAACGGAAGTATCCCAGACATCATCCTTCGCAAGGACAACCCCTTCATGACATGTTACCAAGGGAAGGATTCTGGTTCAGAAGATGAAGCATCCAGCAGAATTCCTGATTTAGAAAAGGATGACTTTGCCATCCGGAGAGCCAGAATGAATCAACCCAAACACATAGTTCCATTTGGCTCCTTTTTAATTGGATCTTACACAAGTAAAGATAAAGGTAAACTGGAAGATGGTAAAAAGCCGTTGCAGGTGGAAAAGCAGGAACATGCAAGGTGTGCATTCATAGTCTTTTTCTTTCTATTATAATGCTTAATTTCATATGGCTTATTGCTGTGTATGACAAAAGCTGTTTTGGCTACAAAAAAAAAAACAACAGAGGGTAAAATAAATGCAGAGGCTTTATCATAAAGTGAAACAAACAAATAAAAAAGATGTAGATTACTAACTGTATTTTTTTTTGTTAGAGTATCAGGACCAGGAGCATAAATTGTCTGTGAGTGTAAATAACATTAACACTAGACAATTCTGTTATTTAAGCTCATGAGACGCTTCATGAGCCTGAGTACCAGAGAATAAACTTAGAAGTTATATTTCTGTATCTCATCTCTTTTGCTGAGCATTTTCTATGCATATTTTTGCATGCATTGTTTAATCTAATGCCCTTCTAATACTCTCCACGAAACATAGATTTAGATAAGGCTTTAGTTAAGGCGCTGAATACATATGCCTGCTCTACCGCACTGAATTGCACATAGTTGCGTATAGCCCTAATGGTTCTTACACAGCATTGTTCTTGGCAGTGGAGCATGAGTTACAAGGTATCAGACTAGAAAATCTCTTCTTTCTTCTGCTCAGTGATACCGACCTTTAAGAAGTTACTGATCACAAGTATCTACTAGACACAGTTCTTCAGGAAACAAGTATATTTGTTCTATTTGTGCAAAGAGAAGTGATCCTAGATAAAAACACTTTACATTGCATTACAGTGGACCTTGACTGTAATAACTGATACATTCAGAAAGCTTCTCTTAATATTTAGTAGCTCTTTTCAGTAATGCAATATGTGCCTTCAGTTGCTGGAATTTGATTACATTACCATTTTCTAATGACTAGTTTGGCACAGCATCTGAAGAGCACATAACCAAATTTTAATATTCTAATGCTAATGACATGATTCTAAGATCAAAGAACTTCTGTAGTATGTTTGTGAGCAAAACTTGAATCACTCTGCTAATAATATGAAAATGAGATATTTGTAACTATAAAAGAGAAAGCTTATTGCAGGAATGCTTACTACAGTAATAATGTTAAGATTTTTCTTGCTAGAAATAGAAGTCAGATTAAGAAGTGGTCTCAACAGTGCATGAGCAGGGTAGCATAGATGAGAGAGTTCAACTTCAAATGTTTATTTCCTAAAATTAACGTAAAACTAATCTTACAAATTCAGTTTTATCTTCTTGTGCTCTGAATCTCTTATATCGACACTGATGTATCATTGCTTCTTTGAAATATCTTTCTTGCTGAACTGGAATGTGCATTAAATTAGAAGATGGGTGCCCATGGCATCAGTAAGGCAAATAGTGACAAGCAAAGAAAACCCACTTCTGCAAACTGCGAAGACTGAGTCAGAGGAGGAACAGCAGGTGAAAGAGCTTGGTACTGAAAGACATCATTTGGCTAAACAGAAATGTCAAAGCACCCGTCCTCAGCTACGAGAAGATGCGATTTCTGTGAATGCCTCTGTAACAAAAGCGGATCTGAAGACCTGGAAAAGATTGAAACTGTCAGGGGAGCCCAGGTATGGTTTCTGCCTATGGTCAGGATTGGCACCCTGGGAAGCATGTTTAGTTTGTCACAATCCAGTGTGTGTGCTTTTTTTAAACTTGAAGAATGCCTTGATGACAACCAGTCCTTACCTATTCCAGTTTTCAGAAGGAGTCCAAAATCTGTATAGGGATGCTGTCTATCACAAGATGAATACGTATCTATCATTTAGAGCACTATACTAGTTTCATAGTTACTTCCTTGGCGAACACTCTGAATGTCATATCAGAAGGGTCCCTCTTGCCTTGTGGCTCAACCCACTTTGAAGCTACTTGAAGCTGAACAGCACAAAGGTCCAAGTGGCACCGCTAACTCAGAAGCACAATGCTGCTGCTAACCAAGCTATCTTCAGGACTTGGGACGTTATACCTTAGGGGTATTACCTGAAGATCAGCATCTCTGTGCATTAATGTGACTATACTGCTTTTGAGACCTGAGTTGATGTATGTGCATAGCACTGTACTCCAGTGCTGAGTAAATACACCAGCACAGTTTGTCACTGCAGCAGGAGTTTCAGGAGCCTTGTTGTATGGTGTAGATGTGTTCTTATTGTAAACCAAACCTCTGTGAAAGGAGCCAATATAAGGCCCTTTTTCTTAGCTATTTCCATATGGAGATGGGTTATAATGTATGCAGGTGATTTGTGACTCCAGTAGGAACGGATATCAACTTCTAGCCTTCCTGTTTAGGCACATGCCATTTTCCAATTAAAGGTGGCCACCCGTTCAGACATTCTCCTAAAAATGCGGTTACTGTATGTAATTTTAGCTCTAATACAAACTATCAAAACTCAGTCATTGTCTTGTCTCAAAGATCTTAGAAGTCTCTCCTTTACTTTTGAGGTGTTTTATTAAAATCAAGATTTAGCACCCTTTGTTTAGGATGAGTGACTTGCCCTTGCTAGTGCTCTCATGCTGCTGGAACTCTACTATGACCGGGTGGGAGTACTGGTCTTGTGCAGCTCCACATCGTGTATGGCCTGGGTCTGTGTGAACAAATAAGGAAACTATGGCTTTGTTATGAAGAACCGGGCCTGGAATGGGCTGTGTTCTATGTTATTTCCCCTAAGGAAGAGCTTTCATGGATGTACTCCCAGAGTTTTCCCAACAGGTCTGCAGTATTTTTATCAGATTTTATCTGTCATTTGGGCCTCAGTATGCCACAGCTGTTTGTATCTGTCCTTGAATTTGAAAAATAAAACCCTTCAGAACCTTAGGAGCATTGAATTTGCATTACTTGGGATCTCATTGGGGGGATTCTTTTATTCCTCATTCTGACTAGTGAAGAAGATGTCAAATGTCCCAGTGACGCTGTGCCACCAGCTGAAATCCCTGTGAAAGCAGCAGACCATGATGATTTTGCTGTCCGCAAAGCCAGAGCAAATAAAAAGGCTGGTAGCCCCAAGCAGAAGTTTGTGCATTTTGGGCCAGTGACTGAGATTGATCAACAGAAATGGGACAAACTCGTTATTGGCAGAGTTTCATCCAAGAGCAGAACAGAAGAGGAAAGCAAGAAAGATGATGTGGAGAGTCGCTCTGGTGTTGAAAGCTCGCCTTCAAACACTGTTGGCAGTCTCGGGTTTGTTGAACACAGTGATGAAATATCTAAGCCGCAGAATGAGCTCAGGTATTTGGTGTGGCTTATGAAGCGCTGCTGAGCTGGAAATGAGACCTGTTCTTGCCAGATGCTGATCTGCATGGGGGTGGACTGCAGCACAGACCTAAGAGCTGTTTGTGTGCACGGCCTTGTTCAGAAGTCATCTGGCGCCTTCACAGTATCTTAACATGTTTAGGGTTAGCAAAACAACGCTGTGCAAAGGTCTTCTGAGAGCTTGCCTCAAAATCTCTGATGGGCGGTGAAATCGCTGGTGTCTGAGTATGAGCCGTTGTTAAAGCTTTTTCTGCTTCTTGAATTCCAGCGGCTTTGCTCTGCCTGCTTCCAGCACATTAGGAATTTGTCGTTCAGCTTGCTGGCCTTACTGATGCTCAGAAAATACCTTCTTAAAACCTAATGGATTTCTTTCTTTTTGAAGATGTAATGCTGAAACCAGGGTGTATTCGTGCTCTGTGTTTCTGGCATTTATATGGTGAAGAATTACAACTCAGGGAAGTTAACTTATTAACAGAGCTTACATTTCTTTTAGCTTTTCTTTAATCACTTAGTCTGCGTCTGTAGCAAGATTTTTTTAATGAATGCTTTTAGCAAGCAGTTCATTCAGTTAAGTTTGTGTGTTTATGAAACATTTGCAAACTGAGGTGGAGGACTCCTCTTCTTACCTTTCATTTGATCTGAGAATGTTTTGTCTATCTCACCCCTCTTCTCAATCTCATCGCTAGTGAGGTAGCCAAGTCAGGTACAGATGACTCTTATAGGAGAATGCCGTCGCCTGTCCCAACTTCTGACATCACCTCTGAGAAACAAGCCCCATGCTTTTTGAGCAAACAGCAAGAAAGCACCGAGGAAGAATGCGACAAGCGTTTTCCAGACATTGAGAGAGATGATATGTTGGTTAGAAGGATGGGAACTTTTCAGAGGCTTATCACTAGTCAAGTTCGCATACATTGCCCACCCCTGTCAGTAGCTCCTCATCTGCTGCAGCAGCAGCAAGGGGAGGCAGTAGCTCATGAGAAGGATTCGAAGACTCCACAGGCAGCAGAAAGGTCAGAGAACAGAAGCTGATCCCTCTGAGCTTCATGCCTGGTTTTTGTGTGGTGTTAGCTTGGATCAGTCAGCAATGTTGTTTCATTCTTCACACGGCTTTTAAAGATGTGTTTTACTGATTCATCATGGCATGTGTTCTGTTTTATGAAATTACTTACAAGAATGTATCCTATGAACATAAAAGTCTGTTTTCTCTCATAATGTTTAAGTACTTCAGTTGTTAATTGCTGTTCAGCATGAAAACAGTCTTTCATCTTTTGGGGGGATTTCTTTTGCAATCTGTGGTGCTTTGTCCAGACTTTTATGCCAGCTTGCAGGTGAATAATTCCTCACATACGTTATTATGCAGTCCCCAACTTCTAACAAATCACCTACATAAGTGTGGTGTTTGACATAATTTCCTCACTCCCTGCACTGTAGCTAAAAGATGCCTAGTTGTCCATCACTCTGCAACTGTGTTTTGAGTAACAGTACTCCACGTTGCCTGAGCAGCTGCCTTTGGGCCGCACTGGTGAACATTATCATGGAACAGTATCACTTGTCTCTCTGAGCAGTACTGTCACACGAGAAGAGGGCCAAGAACAGCTAGAAATCCTTCAGCTACAGAGTGGCAGAACAGAAGACAAAGTGAAATTTCCAGACCCACAAAGAGATGACATGCTGGCTAGAAGAACTGGAGCTTTTCTAAAACAGCCTGGGCCCAGTGTTAAGCAGTTTCTTCCCATGCCATTTTCAAAGCAGGAGAATAAGCAGGGCACAGCTAGAGAACTTGAGAAGAAGACTATGAGGTAAGGAGGTTGTGCTTCTCTCTTTCCCTTGTGGCTGTTTGTCAAGTTCTCTTGATCTAGAAGAGTTGTTGTTGGCCTAGCAGCAGTTTCTACCATGTTTGCCTGGATTCTGTGCCTACTCATTCTGCCCAGAAAAAATGTAGGGTTTGTGGCCCTTTTGGTAGAACCTTGTAAAGACTCAGAACAGAGCTGTACTAGATGAAAATTCTAACAGCATGTGGGCATGGATATAGATAGCAAGATTGTGTTATGCTTGCAGAGGTTTCTGGTTAAATGTGAGATAATAATTACAAATGTTTCTAGCTAGAAGTAGAAGTTGTGGGTATGGTAGGTTAGGTAGTTGTCTGTGGCTTAGCTGGTGCCAGTGGCTTCCAAACAGGAAATCCTGAGATTCCTCCTGATAATGCTCACTGTCTAGAAAGACACCTTTGTTCAGATGTGTGAGGCTATGTGGGGAAGTTGGCAGTTTAAGCCTTTCAAGAACAGTTGTTGGCTGGTTGAGCCACATGCAAACATGAGTGGAAAGGTTCTTATTCATCAGCCTCTTCAAAGCACGTGAGGAGATGGGCAGCCATGTGCTTGTGCATGCACAGGTGAAGCACTAGTGTACAGCTCAGCCAGAAGGAAAACTGTCATCTACCATAGAATTGAACGGTGGTTTGGTGTTAAGAAGACCTGAAGTTTAATAGCTTAGTTAAAATATGTGCTTAATACTTCAACCTTTGGTGGTGTCCAGGACAGTTCTATGTTTCTGACTTAGAGGAATAGAAGTACAAGCATTTGACTCTACTAAAATTACGGGTTTTGTACCTGCCTCACATAGCTTGTCACCAATCAGGTATATGGGTTTGTGGGTATGTTTGGGTTTTGCTTGTTTTTTTTTTTTGTTAACTTACAGTTATGCTTTTCATTATGTATATGTAATTTTTCCAATGTTGCTTAATACATCTTTTTGCACTGCTGCCTTTGGCTCACTTAGGCCGGAAAAGCGTTCACAAGTCTGCAGTAATAGCTCTGGAAAATCTATAACACAACCACCGCAAGAACAGCAGCAAGGGCAGGAAAAATACAATCTCCCTCCTGCAGGACAAGATGATACTATTTGTACTGCCCAAGTGGGTGAAGGTAGTCTAAATGAAGTCCACCTTGGTCAAACATCTAAGCTTCAGGAGGTTCCTGAGGAAAACAAAATGGAAACTTTGTCATCCAAGGATGAGCACCTGCAAATGTGAGCTCTCTATGGTGTGAATCGTGCAGCTTGTACACCCCTGTGTGCACACTTCAGAATTCAGGTTGTGCATTGCCTGGTGTGTTTTCAGTCCAAACTAAAATACTGTATGTCAGTAATACACTTTCTGGAAACAAACAGAATAGTTGTGTAATGCATATTCTTTTGAAATATTGAAATGAAAGCTAATTGAAAGGAAATATTTGATTACAGTATATGTTGAATTGCAAAAACTGTTTATGAATAGCAGAGGTTCAACTGGACTCTGCTCAGAGATGTGTATCTTGCTTCTCTGTGACTAGAAAATGTTGCAGCATCAACTTTTGTACTTGATGTTCTTTTATGATAAATCTCAGATACAGATGTGGTTTGCATGTCTCTAAACAAGACTGTCACTTAAGTGAATGACACTGATTTGTATATTACCAGTACCTTTGCTCAGCTACACACACATCCCCAAAGAAACCCCAGCAACAGCAAAAAAAAGAAATCTTGTGGCTCACTTTCTGCCTATAATATTTGTGTCTTCCATGCTGATTCTGAGCACTGCTGTGGAACGTAACTGTTAAGTTTTGTCTCCATTCATTGCATGTGTGGCACTTAATGCACATGTTAATATAGTATCTATTTTTGATAACTATTTTCTACACCCATTTTAGGTATGCTTCAACAGATATTTATAATGGGGGCATTGCTATGGGGCCAGGGAGGGATGGGTGGTGTTCTTACATAGTTTGACCTCCAGATGATTAGGTAAGTCTTGTTTGCTGAACACACAGTTCCTGATCAGTATGATTTTTTTGGCCAGCTTTACTAGTACAGATTGGTTGGTCAAGTGACAGTTACCCAAATTGTATGGGTCTAGTTGCAATTACTGCTTAATGTATTTATCAACACTCTAATTTTATATTTGGTCTTGTAGATTCGGCCCCAGAACTGCTGTGTCTGATGACGCAGAGTAAGTTGTCTTGTGTCCACAAGATTCTATTTTAAACAACTTACACTGCATGCTTTCCTGTCTTCTTACTAATTTAAAATGCAGTTGATGCCTCATTATTATTTTGCAGTGTTCCAGCAAATGAATTTTTCAGAAAAGCACTGAAAAATTGAATGCAATATGGCTTACATTGCAGCTAAAATAATTCTTATATTAAAAAAAAAAACATAGAAAATGAGCATAACACTAATGTCCAGCTGTTGCTTGAAGTATTGTTTCCTCTTTTTTTTTCTTTGTTCTGAATTTCCATTGCCTCTAATCAGCTACAGGTAAAGAGAGTTGGGTTGAATCTGGGCTGCGTGTTGAGTTAAAAAGTGAAGCATTACCTATACATGAAGAAAAAAGAAATCCCGAAGTAAAATAAAATTCATTGTGATCTTCAGAATAATTACCAGCAAAATTCTTCTTCAGCTGTTCCTTTATTGTCTTTCAAAAACTTTCTTTTGAATCCCTTTCAGGTTGGGTTTAATTTAATTATGTACAAACTTCATTTTTTCTTAAGCTCTTCCACCTTGATGCCTTACTTTTTTACAGAAGGACTATGGCATTTACTGCACTCCAACATTTTAGTTGTGTGTATGTGTGCAAAATGTAGTTCAGAATAGTATGCAGTCTCATTTAGAAAACTCTGTGAAAGTATCAGATATTCTTACAAAGGGCGGGCATTTAGAAGCAAGGAAATTGTTGGGAACTACCTATATAATAATGTCCTTAATATCCTCCTATTCACAGAAACAGGACCTTCTCTGTCTCCCAGATTAAATCACAAAATAGAAACAAGTATATACAGAGACTCTCTATATAATTTGTCACCCTTTCCTCTAATGATAAAGGCTGGAATCACAAACTGAATATTCTTTACAAGATCGGTAATACCTATATACTGAGCAAAGCCTGTGTCCTCTCACCAGAGTTAATGTGATCGTTTTCAAGAGTCAGAAATCCATTCAGTCAAATGAAGAGATGAGATTAAAAGAGCATAACAACACAGAAGTGTTACACTTCAGAAGGGGGACTTTCCTACCATTTCAGAAAGCCTGAAATCTGATTGATCTGTTAATTTGTTTTTCCACATTTTTGCATGTCTGTATTAAACGCAAACATGAGAGAAGGTGCATGGAGATGCCTTCAAAGAGGTATTGCAGTGGGTTTGGTGGTATAATGTGGGAGTAGCAAAGATGAGTAAATCATATGGTTTATTCCACACTGATTCTGATTTTGTTGTAAAAGACAAAACAAAAAGTGTTCTAGCCTCATTGTCATCCTTTCCAGATGTGCCATTTTACAGAGCAACTATTTTCCTAAACAGTCTTTTAAGTTCTTATAAATGTAAGATTGTGTTTTTCTTCCTGAAGATGAAATACTTAAAAAGAATCTAATAAAATTTGGCCCCAAAGTAGAAAAAATAAATTGAACTGACATTTTAAATGGTTCCAAGATGTTTGTTACGTCTCCTTTGAAAACTTTGTATCTTGAATTCAGTCTTAGACTAGGTGCTGTTTATTCCAGCAGCAAAACTAGAAACTCCTATATTAGACTGACAAAGTTGCCATCAGTCGTTAGGGAATACTGGATATTGCCATCAGCCCTGGTCTGTCTCAGGGTCCAGAAGAAGCAATACTTAGTGTGTTGCTGTTTATTAGCCCCATTCCAACCTCCTGAAGAGGTGGGGCTGAATTCTGGTGACAGCTACAGTAAAGGTGCACGTGGGGTTGTAGTGTATAGTTTGATTCCTGGCGTAGGCTGAAGCCTTTTCCAGAGCACCTTTTTTGTTGCATTGTTAATAGCCATAAAATCATTGGTTTTGCTGTCTCTGTGCACCCTGAGAGACCTGAGTGAATGCAGGGAATAAATGCTAGCCTTTCATTAGGACATCGGGGTACTCTTGGGACAAAGTATTTTTATTTTCCTATCCCCAGTGGCAGAGGGTGAGTAGTCATGCACTCTGCTAGAACCAGCTACCACCATTTCAAGCCTTCTATTTTCTTCTACTAGATGTGAATGAAAAACTCTCTGGCATAGCATCCCTGCCCATGGCAGGAGGGTTGGAACTAGATGATCATTAAAGTCTCTTCCAACCCAAACCGTTCTATGATTCTGTGAGGGAAAGGTACAAGTAAGGAGATACGCAATCATTTTGACCCAGTAGGCACAAGCTGGCAAATACTTAACACTAAAGGCTTTTCTTAGTGTGAGTTTCAAAGGCTCTTAAACTGGAATCAACCTTTTAAGGGTGACTCTATTACAAGTTGTGCATCTCCCAACTTACCTCACCCGTTTGCAAAATATGACTGATACCTAAATGTTCCTTAGTAACTGATATGCCTTTAGTTTAAAAGAAAAACAAAACTTGCAATCTCTTTAGGTTCTATTATTTAGGAGTGCTCCAGTCCAATCCTGAGCAATGCAACTCTTAAAACTACCCACAGAGAAAACCAGACTAATGTACACCCTCAGCACTCTATTTGAGGGGTGAAGCATGGTGATATGCTAACCTCACTGTTAAAGGCAATAGGATGTGTATTCTGTCCTTCATTTCTGAGTGAATACCTACAAACAGGATTGGATCTGTGCATGGCCTTTTCCATCCACTCTCCATTCCTTTCTGTTTTCCTTTGAGTGGTTCATTCCCATCTTTGTTTGCCTGAATACAGATGTTGGCTAAATATGCACAGCTCTCTATGTCTCTTCACTTTGGTTACTGTGAACACAGTCGACTACAATTTTATCTTCATTGGGTGCTTCTGCTAGTTGGCTCATTGGCTCACCTAAAGCTACCGGTGCTCATTTGAAGACTGCTGTGAAATCACTTCCTGTGGACCTGCATGGCTTTTTTATTTGCTTTTTGCTTTTAGTGGCACAAGTGAGGTCATGTTTTACTAATAATAGCTAGTGGGGGGGAGTAGTAAGTAAGTTATCTTTGTGTGAAGTTCTTTATATAATATGTATGGATGTATAATATTAAACCATGACCTTTTTTACTAGTTCTTCAAAGGTCAGGGACAGAAATAGAGTATGTAGAAGGAAACTGTTTTGTTTTGAACATCAGCTTTTCATTATTTAGCTGTATTAAGAAGTTGGTGCTGATAGCATTGAGTTTCTTTGGGGCAGGGAGGGGAGAGGAGGAAGTACCATGCTGTTTGTGCTGCATGTACTTCTCTGGGCAAGCTCTCCCTGGTTTTGTAGCAGCAGCATTTAGCCAGTCATGCTGCCTGTAATGTGCTTCTCAAGCCTCTTTTGTTTTACACTGAAATTTTTTACACTGAAACTTCTGTCTACAGTGTTAATTGGAGGGGTCTCGAAAGCTAGCCTGGAAAAAGATCTTCAGAAAGTTCAATGTTCTGAACTCTGCTCTGAATAGAATTATTAATTGATGGAGGTGTAATGTTAGTAATGCTTCTTAGGGAGAGGCAAAGTTGCAGTCAACTAACAAAACCAAGAGAAAGTTGAGGAGTATAATGCCTGAAGTACTATGTGGGAGCCACAGAGATGCTAACTGGTCATTCTAGGGGACTGCTGCTTTTGAGAGCTTCATAATGGTGCAGGTGTCTGATTCTGCTGTAGCACCCTCATGTGGCTTTAGCTCTAACACGCCAAAAGGAGTATAAGCCTCTGAATAATGCTACACTTCTTATTTCCTCCTTGTTTAGGAGTATGAGCATGTTTGACATGAGATGTGAAGACGAAGCTGTGACTCAGCCTCATAGCAAAGCTCGCCATGAGAAACTGCAGAACATAAACAACCAGCTGAAAGAGGACGAGACCAGATGGCAAGATGTGAGTACATCACATCATCTGCAGTGCTGGCATTGCGGCCAGCTAGCTAGGCAGAAAAGTACAACCTGCTAAACCTACAGCTGTTCTCTAGTGTGAAAATAATCAGAAACAATGTCCCTCTTCCCCAGTGGATGGTTGCTAAATGCATAAAAGTCCATAATTTGATGTAAATTACAGAATACAAGGTCTCTGGTGCCTCTGGTTGTGCATGAAGTATTTTACTTTAAAAATCAAAAAAAAAATTAAACTGTGGTGAGGTAAAAATGGAAGCAGAACAGCTTCTAACTGCTGACTTCTGTAACTTTTAGACTGTAACTTTTTCTAACTTCTCTAACAACTGTCTCCTCTTTCTCATGAGTAAATGCCCAAAATTACAACATACAAGACTAAGCAAGACAGTGAATTAAATAGATTGGACTTGGCTTTAATAAATTTGCATAAATACAGAAAATGCTAACATTTTCCATCTTGTCCAAGAAGCAAATTACCCTTTAAGTTAGCTGCACCCTGCTTGGGTTACAAGACCTTTCTAAACCCTCTTTACTCAATGTATTTTTTTAAGCTGTCCTGGTATTTGGCATTGTCTTTAGCAAATTAGCAAGGACAGAAAAGCATGATTTGCAGGTAAATTTATATCAGGAGTTTTAGTATCAGTCCTGTTCATTTCTGAAGGCTTATTGTAAATGAGGAATTTGGTTTAATTAAAAAAAAACCCAAACCAAAAAACACCAACAAACAAAAATTAAAACCCAAACCCACATCTTTTCAAGGAGCTAGTACATTTCCCGTTATAAGGACAGCCACCGTAAAACATCTCAAGTCTTTGGTAGAAAATGTGAAGAAAAGTAAAAAATAGAACAGTATATACAACTGAAAAATAACTTTTCATAGTATAACAATGAAGGACTTAATCTGAGAGGTCTGTCTGTGTGGGAAGCCATAATTTCCCAGCAGAGATAAGAATGAGTCCAGAGGCATTCAAAAGGTTTGAGAACTCCTTGCTGTTGAATTGAAAATCCTCTGAGCTAAAGTGTATAAGTTTTCCAGGCCTTCAGCGCCTTCTGCACTGAACTAAAAGTTCTGAAGAGGTGCTAAAAATGCCCTTACTGGAATGTCCTTGGCATTCAGAGGGCTTTATGGAGGCTACCCTGCATTCATGGTCTGATATTTTTTATATACTCATGCTGTAAATTTGCCAACAATTAACAGTTTCATGCCTTTTTTTAATTATTGTTATTCTAAAGCATCAGAGGGGGAAAAGATAAACATGCTTGGTTTTTAATTGCAAAAAGAGGAGGTGGGCTTAAGTTACGAAAATTACTGATGAAAAACTGATTTCTAAACAATAGGCAATAGTGGGAGTAGCTGAATAATGAAATGTTCTGGTACTTCAATGAGAATAATTAGTAACTGAGGAAAATTAAAGGACTATATTTCAAGAAGGAGATTATAGACTGATATATGTAGGTCATGGGAAGAAATACTTTAATGAGCATTCCCTTGAGTGTAATGTCAATAATTTGTGGGTTTAAGATAAATTAAAAGTGACAAGGTTTGTTCTGGGTTTTAATAAAAGAAGTTATGCTTGCAGTACCTTCTGCTGTTTACCAATAAAAATGCAATTAAAGTATTTGGAAAACCATGTCATTAATGAAATAGCGTTTGAATTGAGTATGTGTACAGAGTCTCTGTTTTTTATTAAAACCAGAATTTGTTAGAGTACATGAAATATAATCTGTATACTAATCTCCTGATGTCATAAAGTTAATGACAAATCTGCCCTTGCAGTTTCCTGGGATGTTATTTTTCTTCACAAAAGTTCTGCAGAGGTTACTTTTTACATGTAACATTTTGCTCCTTTGCTAGTTGGCTACAAAGAAATGGCACAGCTTAGGAGACTTCTTTACTGTAATACTTATACTGTGAAAAAAGATCTTGTCTCCATACCCTCCAGGACTTGTGATTCATAACCCAAGCAGGACGCAAGACATAGGTGCCTGTAACAGGTATGTCCTGTGACTCTCAGGTTTTTAGTGTCAGGCTGGTTTTGCAAGAGAGGTCAAGAACCAGAATCAGTGGATTTTCTGGACAATTTTGGGCAGACAGATTTCAAAAAGAGTAAGATCATTACTTCAACAAGGGCATATCCATATAACTGGATACAAACCATAGGCTTTGTGTTCTGTCGTGTCTCACACCACCAGGTGTGAGCCACTTCAGTCATAAAATCATAGAATCATTTAGGTTGAAAAAGACCTTTAAGGTCATCCTGTCCAACCATTAATGTAGCACTGACAAATCCACCACTAAACCATTTCCTAAGTGCCACATCTAGATGTCTTTTAAATACCTCCAGGGAATGTTGCTCAGATCTCGATCTGAAATATTAGAGGGTGCCTATGAGGAAGAATTAAAGTTTGGATGCTCCACTGAGTCAACCATGATTGCATGTGTTTAGCTGATAGAATGGATAAAGTATGGGACTGTCATCTCTCCAAGGCAAGCTATCAGTGTGGCTGTAGTTCATGGTGAAATGATGTCCCTTCCTCCAATGAACTTCTGCCTCCCATGCATCTGATTATTAATATTCTTCCCCAAATGTAATTTTTCTACTTCATCTTCCTGGAAAATCAGGTTTTGTCCCAGGTTTTGCCCCAGGCATCCTGACTGGGTGTTTTAGGCCAGATCTCCTGGTGTCATTGCCTAGTGTGCTTCTGCAAAGCCAAAATGAAAATATACCAGTGGAGCTACAGAATCCTTCTTGGATCCTGCTGTTAGAAGAAAAATCAGTCAGGCAGCATCTTCATTTTAGGGTATAATCTCCTTTTCTCTTCAGAATAAACATTGCTGCCTGCAGGTGATGGGAGGCTGGCCCACAGTGAGGAACAAGCATTGCAAAGCAGCTCACCAGGTTCATTGGTTGCCGTGGCCAGTTTCTAGCTATTTGCAGCTCTGCATTCAGGTGTCTTCCTTCTCTCACAGGACCTGGCTCGGTGGAAGAGTCGTCGAAGGAGTGCTTCACAGGATTTAATAAAAAAAGAAGCTGAAAGAAAGAAAATGGAAAGGTTATTGTCTGGAGATGGGGCAAATGAGCGCAGAAAAAGCATCAAAACCTACCGAGAAATTGTGGAAGAGAAGTACGTTCTTTTACTGGAGTGCAGTGGCATGTCTGGAAATGCTTTGTGCTCTGTGGGTGGTAGGTAACTGTGGGCAGCCATGCCTGCAGGCCTGGGGTGAGGGAGAGGGAACGATGCTGCTGGAGCAGAGAAAATAAGAGTGATTTTTTTTGTTAATGCTACGGTTTCTCCTGTGGTGTTGTCCTTGCAGAGAGAGAAGAGAGCGGGAGCTTCATGAAGCATACAAGAATGCAAAGTCACAGGAGGAGGCTGAGAGCATCCTGCAGCAGTACATCGAAAGATTCACTATCAGTGAAGCTGTCCTTGAGCGTTTGCAGATGCCAAAAATTCTGGAAAGAAGCCATTCAGTGGAGCCAAATTCCCCACTGAAAGACCAAAATCCTCTGAGATATTTAAGGCAGCAGTCACTGCCTGCTCCAAAATTTACTGCCACCATTGAAGCAACCATAGTTCCCACCACTGAACTAGAGCCCAGCAGTTCGATGGGCAGCACATCTCCCAGCCAAAGCATTGTCTCCAAGGCTGTGCCTATGCTGACACCCAAGCCTTACTCACAACCCAAAAATACACAGGAAGTTTTAAAGAACTTTAAGGTAGGATATGTTGCGCTCTCCAGAGTCAATCAGGAGGCAAGGAGATGCTGACTAAATCATCTGAATGTATAAATGTTTAACACAATTAATTAGAAAATGTTTGCAACTTTCTGATATTGTGAAACCCAGCTTCATGCTCTGTGCTACCCACTCTAGTGGTCTCTTCTTGGTTACCAGCCTTCTTAGAAACTTTTTCTGTTCAGACTGGAATATTTCTGATGGCCATTTTTCCTCAGGCTGAATTTGTTTGGGGAAAGTCAGGGAAAGGGGGTCCTCTAAGAAAAAAGCAAGGTGATTTTTGAGAAAGAGGTTAGGAAGGAGTGTGCTTTTATGTTTGGGGTTTTTTTCTGTTTTTAAACAAAAGGGGCAGGGAGTGTGCATGCCCTGACTTTTGGAGCAAGACCTAAACTGGCTTTTGTGTCAGGTGCCTGATATTTGATGTACCCAAACAAATCCATCCCATTCAGCTTAATCATAAGCCTTTGAAACACTGCAGTGTGCATGTATGCAGTATGAAGAGCTCCTGCTCCTTTAGAGTCAAGCTTGCCCAATGATCCCTTCTGTCCTAAGCATGCTTCTTACTGGGAATGAATGGGGAAAGCTGCTTCACTGGCATAAGGAGAGGATATAAACTGTCTATGCAGGTTTAGGGAAACACATTGGTACTGGGGCAGCGTGTAACTGGGGATTGCTGGTGGCAAGATGGGGAGTGACTACATTGGGTTGCAAGAACCGCACAAAGATAATGAGAATAAAAGAAGTAAGAGCTTGCACGAAAGCAGGGCTGCCTGGAATAAAAAGCCAGCTATGAGATTTGTGAGCAAAGTGGATAGAAGAGACTGAAACTGGATATGAAACCTGAGGCATTCATCTTTGTACTGAGTGTGCAGAATGGGAGTAGAATATTGAACCAATGCTAGAGAAAGTGAAGAACTGGGATGTGTTAGAAAGAACAAACCAGAATAAGTCAAGTTTGAAAAATATCTGCTGCTCACAATGTGTGTACCAATACTGGAGCTTCCCCAAGTCTCACTGTAGCCTTGCAAGCAGTGCAAAGCCTACTGGCTTGGTCACCTCCAGCCGTTAGAGCTGGGGTCCCCTTGTGTTTGCCATTGCTATCTGATACTTTGCTAGTGGCATGCAGGGGTCCCTGTAGCCCTGCTGATGTCTCAGTGGCATCACTACCATGTATATTCAAGTTGTTTACTTATTAAAAAATAAGTAAACTTTGTATGGATAGTGAAGAAGCATGTTGAGGTTTCCAGTTTCCTGAATTCTGTCTCAGCTCTCCTGCACCCACATTTCCTAGTTGAAATGTGAAACTGGTAATTCTGATTTCTCATATACCTCAGTTAGTATCCCCATAGAGTTAACATTTTAAACATCAGCGAATCATAGGTCTCTGGTTTTGGGGTTTTTTTTTGATACGTGTCACTTTTTCCTCAGAGGACCAAGATCTATGTGTGTATCATCTTCACTTAATGCATATATAGTTAAGACTGTGTGGAGAAACTAATCCACGGATGCTTCTACCCCCCACCAACCATCACTAAAAGCCTGCCTTGACCTTGTTTGCTCAATGTGGAAGAATGTGATTTGTCTCAGTAGGAATCATTCCCTAGCACATGTAGCTGTAGTGTTGTTTTCCCTTGAAACACCAGTATGTTGATGATTCTTGGATCTGGTGACAATGTGCTGACTTGCTCCAGATCAGAAGGAAAGGAGTGTGTTTGTTTAACTGTGCAGCCAGGGCATCTGTGCTGATCATTCAAACATTTGGTTTTCCTCTGTAATATAAATAGAGAAATGTCTTAGTCTAAACAGAGACACTAAAATTGATGGTGCAGCCTTACAGTGTTTTTCTGGCTTTTTTATTTCTGAGGTCTTTCATGACCTGCCTCTCTAGTAGATAATCCAGCACACAATCACAGGGCTCAGTGTCTACTCACACTTGTGTTTGGAAATTAAACCCTAAGAGTGGTGCTGTGTTGAGTGGATGATGGCAGTGAGGAAAGGGAGGGAACCTTTTTGTCTGAAAAGCAGTCAGAAGGGGTGAAACCACTCTCCTCTGCCTGGGAGCTGATTGCACGAGGCGCTAACTGCCATCACCTCCCTGCGCATCTGTCAGAACTGAGGATACCTACTACCTCCAAGATGGCCTCGTAGTTAATCAGGCTCTGATAGAGAGCAGACCTCTGGATGCACTTATGCAAGAAGTCAGTGGGAGGAAACTGCCCTCAGCTTAGCACTTACGGCATATACTAAATTGGAGTGCCTAATCTAAGGTATCCAAGCTGTTTATTCAAGAAGTAAAGTACTATAGATAAGTAAATGGTGAAATAAGGAGTGGGACAGGGAGGATGAGATAGAAATAACTTTGTTTTCTTAAGCAGTGTTTCAGTTCAATAAAGCAGTTTTGACACTTGTTGCATCAGTTGTCAGTAACAGTGAAGTGAAAAGTTTCCATGGAATGGCTTACCTCTGAGCTTGTTTTTTCATGTGTTTTTTGTCTAGGCAGTACCTGTGGAGAAACCTGAAATGACTGATCGCTATATGTATCCCACATAGCTTTATAAGAAATCATTGGTCTGTGCCATTATTCTCCCAAAGCCCAGTGATTAGCAGTGAAGAGTCTGTCAAAATTTATCCCCTCACCTTTGCATTGTCTCCTGTGATGATTGCTTTGCAAGGAAGGGTCTCTGTGCACAGAGCAAAGCCTTCCTTCAAATATATTTAAAACTCACCCCTGCTGATAAGCCTGTAAACATTTCTGCTGTAGCTAGGCAGTAACAATATGGTGTTACTAATATCTGGTCCTCTCCTGGTCTCTCTCCAGCTGGGCACTCTCATGATCAGTGGCTTGCGAGTTCTTTGTAGCATGACTTTTTTCATGTATACAGTCCTTCAAATTGAAGGAAGTCTTTACATGCCACCTCTATTCAGAACATAATTATGAAGTACTAAAATCCCAAGAGGAAACTGTGTCAGTGCCATGGGTGAAACTAGAGCTTTTCTTGTATTTTCTTCCTTGCTTGAGGGATCCTTAACAGTAACATATGCCCACCAAGGAGCTAGCTTGACCCTGAGAGCAAAGTAGTTAAACTGTTTCTGCACTCCCCTTTTCATGGCGACTGCGTAACATCAGTTTCTGCGAAAGCAGCTATTTATTTTATTGTCTCGTGGAGAAAGTTGAATGCCCAGGTTTATTTGTTGGTTCCTTGCTTCCCTATTGTGAACAGTAAAGAAAGAAGGGGATGAACTCTGCAGCTCCTGACCCTTCAAAGTTCTCATGACAGTGCTTCAGAAAGCATGGTCTACTAATACTGTGGTGAGGTCGTCAGGGGTACACAGCAGCTCATGAGCATAATTAGTCCTGGAGAACTTGCTTGCCTCTTGCATGCAGCAATGCAAAACCCAGCCATTTTTGTCTAAAATTTCTCTAAAATTTTAAAATCTGTTGATCTGTGATGCACACAAAAGCTTTTTATATGTTACTGGGAAAATAAAATGTGGGAAACCAGGGAATCTAGAAAAATTGTTACCGTCCGTCTGTATTTTATTTATACATCACACCCCTGGAACAGGGTTTTCTTCTGTCTTGGGCAGTTAAATGAAGTGTGTGCTTGGCTCTGTCCTTAAGTGATGGCACAGACTGTGTTAACAAATCTAATACCATGTTGAAGTCCTAATTTCCTACATTCCTTTGAATGCTAGTTGCCTCAGCATATTTATTTAATTGTATTCTGCAGGTAGATGGAAAAGTCAGCATGAATGGAGAGAATTTCAACGGCGTGGAAGAGAAGGATAAAGAGTGTACAACAGTAATATTTACTCCTTCACCAAGCAGATCTCTGAAATTTGACGGAGTAGCCAGCGGGGACAGACCCCCGGTAGAGTTGAAGAAGGACCCCACAAGTGTTGAGCTCAGTTTACAGAGTTCTGTCACTCAGAGTGTGCACAAAGAGCCAACAGTAAGACCAACACGAACAAACCAGCCTTACTTTCTCTGCCAGTTTTCTGTCTCATAACATATTTAGTCACTAACTAATGAAACCCAAGTGCTTATGTTTGCTTTATTTGAAGTGGGTGTGCCCAGACCAGGAAAAAAACCCAACAAAATCCTTTGTAAATTAAAGGCTTCTTCCTTTGGGATGTGGGTAGAGAAATAGGAGGGGAAAATTCAGAAAACTTTTTACAGCCAGTGTCTCTTTTTTTTTCAGATGTCATGCAGCTGATAGGCATGCTTTAAATGTGCTGGGCCAGGGAGAAATCAACTCTGTGTCCCAGCTATTGTGCAGATTTATTCAGCACTTCTCCTGATGTTAGCTGATTAGATCAGCAACATAATTGGACTGTGCAAGCCATTACAATTAGTCTCAGTTTTCCATTTTCAAAGAAGAGAATGTGGATGTGCTGGCAGTTTTGAGCATTCATTCCTCTCCCAGAAATATTGGAACAGGGGATAAGCTATTGAAATGCTCACAGGGGCCAGTGTGCTTCTTAACTGCCTTATCAAAGAAACAAATTAATTTTACCTTTTCATTTCTTTCTCCTCCTCATCCCCAGAGAAAAAGACAGGAAGAAAACTAGAGCTTATCATAGCAGAAATCTAGATGATACAAAACTGTAATAAAAGTAGATAGCAAAAACAAAACAAGGAGTAAGCACCGAACTGCAAACAATCTGCAGGAGAGGGAATTCTCACTATTATTTTCTGTCTAACACAAAGAGAATCCGAGATGTGGTGAGAGTTGGAGTATAATAATTTTTTGCTTTCATCTCAGATTTCATCCAAGCATTGGCCAGATAGATAACAGAGAGTAGGCAGGGATCTGTCCTGAAGAGTGATGGTTCATTCATGCCATCAGGACAGGGCCTGTGTCTTAATCGCCTGCTTTGTGCTAGTCTCTGGCCACAGACAACCAAGCCATGGAGCCTGCAGCAAGCATGGAAGCTAGGATGTGCTGTGAGCATAGGCTTCCTCCTGTCAGAGGGAACTGTTACAGAGTCAAAAATGAATGATTTGCAGGAAAGCAGGCAGGAATGGCATCACAGAGGCTGCTCCGTTCAGAATAAATTGGCTGTAAGGGAAAAGCCAGGTAAGCATTGTCTCTGATATGGGATTGCTGGTAATGGAAATGTTTGGAGGATAGAGAAGAGCCTTGGCTTGCTGCAGATTAGAAACACAATGGTGATCAGGAAAATAGCCAGATGAAAGCATTACTATCTCCTTTTTAAGGATTTCCAGACCAGTATATCTGTAGAATAGTTGAGAGGAAATTCAGTGACAGAAGCCGCTGTTAGGTCTTGGGTATGTTTGTACCCATTTGATGCCCTCTCATCTTTCCATTTCTATAGCTTTGAGGATGATGTGGCTAGCTGAACGCAGATTTTTCTGTCAGGTTCCTGCTTCCAGTGTCTTAGCCCTCATGGTGATATTGGCAAGGGATGCAGAAGAGTTTGAATTATCAGATTCCTTGTGACTCTGACATGAACCTCCTGCTCTGTAAGTTTGAGTGCACTTCATGATGAAGCCTTCTAGAGAGAATGAGTGTGCACCCAAATGGTGTTATGGACAGAATTTCTTTGCTCTGACTAAGGATTTTATGTCGCTAACTTTATGGTTTCATCAGTAATGTGACTGGATATCACAAATCAGTATAATTACTCCTGGTGCTTCAACTTTCAAGCAGAGGTATGTCAAGGGCAAAGCAAAGAGAGGAAACTACTTTGAGGGGGATCTTACTGGGAAAACAAGTGGAATGCACTGAGTGTGATGGGGAAACAGGAATTCCCTTCCTGTGGGTGGAAGGGAATTTGCCAGCCTAAGATAAAATTGCAGGCTCTGTTCCTTCTAGATGTTTGCCTGTCTTTACCCAGCTGCTGCATTTTAATTTTCCATGTCCCCATCCATTCCTTAGACTAAGGCATGAGCAGTAATTCAGCTGTGTGTGCTGGGGCACATACCAGGACTGCTGTAGGTAGCCCGATAAGGATGCAGTCAGCCTTTTAACTTACCTGCAAGAATCAGGCAGCTACACTGGACTCTCTTCACTCAGCCTTCTCCCTGTACCTATTTTACTTTGTTTTCTGGACAACTAACACAACAAAGTCAGCCTGCATCTGCAAAGCCTGAAATGCTAAACTCCTCTTTGAAGGTATAACATCTATAGGAAGGTTGGAAATCCAGATTAGGAAAGAGAAGAGCCTCCTGGGCTTTTTCTTTATGAAGACTGTCCCAGTCTTCATAAAGCATAGCCTCTTGCTGGGAAGGTTGCTGAATTACTCTAGCTGTCACTGTGAGTCATCCAGAGGGAAAAAAGGGGTTTGCTTTTGGCCCCAACAGCATGAGGCTTCCAAGCTACACATTCTTGGAAGTCAGAAAACCTTCTGAAGCTGCTGCTGTATCACCTCCCACAAGGAGAAACCAGGGCTATAGTCTCTATCTGCTTCCTAATGCTACTGAATTTTTAGGAGAGAAGATGACAGAAATGGGCACCGAAATGCAGCTGATGAAGAAGCAGAGCCGTCTAGAGTGGAAGAAACTACTACATTTCTTTTGCCTTGAGAGAACTTTTACAAATTGAGCATGTTTTCAAAGCCTTTTCTAAACTTGCTTTCACTGCCTTTATTTGTATACTGCCCTTTATTGATACAGTTCTTGTTAGCTGTGTCCTTCCCAGGCTTTGAATAAGATTCATAAGCACTAGTTCCTCTGCCTGTTAAAAGAAGTTGTTCCTAGGGATTTTTTTCTCTCTAGTTGCTCCAAGATTTGTTTTGGGTTTGTATTTTATTCATTCATTTTTTGCCCAGAGTCTCTTTTGTGAAGTATATATTACTTTCCATATATACATTACCTTTGGCCTTCCTGTCCTCCCCTTATGAATCTCTTCCTGTTCTTTGCATGCTCTATTCTCCTCTTCCATCCTTCTTCCAGCTGCTCCCCTCCTGTTTCAGTTCAGTTGTCAAATAGACTAGCCCTGTCTTCTGTCTGCCTGGCAGGCTTCCCTTTGAAGCTCTGTAGCACTGCTCTAAATCTGTCCAGCTGGCCTCAGGCATTGTCTGCAATACAGGAAGATGCTGTGCAACTGTCCTTCAACAGCTCTTTTGGCCTGAAGTTTGGAAAATGGTTTAGTCAAGTTGCACCACTTAAAACACAGATATGATTGAGGTTTTTGAGGAGCTAGAGAACTGCAGGGATCTTTTCATATGGGTGAGACCTCAGTGTCAGTTGTCCTTTTGACAGAGAAGAACCCCATCTATATGTGAATCAAATAATGATTGGCAATCAGAGACTGATTGGGAAAGATATATAACTCCTTCCCAAATCTACTATGAAATGAAATACAAGAAGCTGCAGCAGGTGGGAAGGATGGTAAAGAAAAATAATATCAAGGAAGTGTACTTTTCTCTTAGAGTACTTAGATTTTGGTGAGAGATTGACAAGAGACTTTTACTCAAAGTAGCTTATGAAATCTTGCGTATGATTTTAGGCTAGAAAAGAAAAATTTGGCCTGTAAGGAGGATGGAAATATCCCACTGGTGTTTGTGGAGTGTTGTGCTGCTAAGAAAGGCAGTAGGGAAAGCACACCTCTCCTACTGCAGTTGAAAGAACTGGGCAAAGGCCCAAATCAGTCAGTGGCAATGGCAACAATAACGTGAGAATCATCTCCTCACCCAGGTCCTACCTGTCAGCCATTAGGTCATGTTTTCTTTCCATTCTATGGAACAGTGATGTACATTATGAATGCTGAGAAGTTGTATCTTTGAATCAGAAGCTAGCAAAGTAAATGTTTTGTTTTAAACCAATATTTGTGCAGATTTTAGTGTTGGGGGATTAATTTATCTTAACATCATTTTATTTTAACCAGTCTTTATATGAACATTTAGGAATTATTAGAATCATAGAATCAACTAGGTTGGAAAAGATCTTTAAGATCAGGTCCAACCACTATCCCAGAACTGCCAAGACAACCACTAAAGCATATCACTGGGGGCCTCATCTACACGGTTTTTTAACACTTCCAGGGACAGTGATTCCACTGCTTTCCTGGGAAGCCAGTTACATGATTCCCTTCTCTGTGAAGAAATTTTTCCTAATATCCAGTCTAAACCTTGGCTTGTTATTATTGGCTTGCTATAGCTCTAATTATATCTTTGCTCTGATAAAAAAAAAATAAAATACAGACATCAACTTAAAAAAGATCAGGGTAAGGTGGTGATAGTGGGCAGAGATTTAGGCTTTCTTTTAATTTTTCACTAGCTAGCTTAAACTTGCCCATTTCTTCTCACTGCCTGCTTGGCACAAAATAAACCTGTTTTCTATATCCAAGTAACACCCTCATTCATCTTCAAAAATACACTGATTGAACTGAGATTAAAGTATAAGCTTTCTTGTGGTTGAGGATTGTTGGCCAAGCTACAGGAGAGCAGAGCTGAAATCCTGATTTGTACATATCTGGTAGGACAAGTCTTTGTTCTTTGATTCATTACAAGAAACACTTGTAGAATGTGTACGTCTGTTCCAGATTGACAGCTTTGCCTTGAACCACACATGGGAAAATGTGTGGAGGGCTGGACTTCCATAAGGGAAAAAGGTTTAGGATAAGAAATGAGATCAGCAAAACTTCAAGCCATCTAGAGGGGAGCCCTGCTCAGGATTTGGTTATGAATCTAGCATCTGTGTCTCCCATCCTCCAGACACACATGCACTTTTCAGTGGCTGTGAGTGACAGGATCTTATTTTACATCCCAATTGAGCAGTAATAACTCTAAAAAAATTACTAACAGGAATACTTAACACTTTCTTGCAGCACTTTCAAGGCTTCTCTGTCAATTGCGGATCCACCCTGATCTTTGGTTGTAATAGCTGGCCCAAGTATACCATTATATGGCTGCCAGATGAGGCAGATGACTTAATGTGTCAGAGCAGTGTTCTGGCTGTAGTACTATGCTGGCATAGCATGCAAGGCACTTAGCTGTAGCAGCCCAAAGGCATGACACTGTTAGCACTTACAGCAAGAGAAAATGCTAGTTTTGATGGGGAAATCGTTATAGGAAAATTTTCAAGTCAATGATACATGCAGAATTTCAATCACAGAAGTCTGAAAGATGTGTCAGGCAATTTCTACATGCAGCTGTTGATACTGTAACCAATTTCATTCCTGAATAATTTCACAGAATTCAAACTGTAGTTGTAACCTGATTCTTCCTAATATCTCTGCATTCTCGCTGGTTCCAGACAGCTTGTTTTGTCATGTTTTCTTAGAAAATGCAGTAATGATATTTCACATGATTTTGTGTACAAGTAGTGTTAACTGAACTACATTTTGATTTAATTACAATAAGGGTTAATAAAGTTGTACTGTTACTTCTTTTGGAGTTTGAATTCTTGTAGTAGTAGTGATGTTTGGTGTTTTAAGAGTTCTTAGTTACTGGAGTTGTAGGTATTTATAAGGGTGTAAAGTTCTGCCACAGCAATAGGCAGTGTGGCTATATCTGGCCTGTATGGTCTTAAAGAAAATACTTGGGCTGATATCCCAGTGTATCAGATAAAAATCCTGTCTACTACAAACCAAACTAACACTATACAGCAGTCGGCCATGCTTGTGTCTGTTAAATGGATACCTTGGTTATCACAATAGAGGTGTTGCTTTGTCCTCTTTTTGTGGTTTAAGCGCCAAACCCAGGGCACCTCTGTTACTAATGTGCTCATAAACGCAACTGCAGTTGTAATATTTAATTTTCCATCATGGACTAAGGCTTCTAAATCCTAAGTGGAGAAGCTCACTTTAATTGATGGGTGGCTAGATGCGTGGGGTAATAAAAACACCAATCTAAGTAGAGAGCATTCTTCAGTTTTGAGGAGTTAATGGGACAGAGTCTTCACACCAGCCTGGATCTGGGGACTGAGAAAACCCCAGCCGCTATGCAGCAAGGTTTTTCCTATGTCCCTTGATGGCTTCATTGCTTGTGGAAGAGTAGGCGTTGTGTGACCTTCCCTTGTAGGCACCTACAGCAGAGCCAGCATATGGAGTGGCTTTGTGGTCCTGCAGAATGATGCCTCTGCTCATACGAACACATGTGGCTGCAGCAGGGTGCTGCCAAGAGGATGCATGGGTCCTTAATCCCGAAATAGAGAGCTTCTCTGAAACACCTCAGGAATGGCACTCACCAAGTTGTTCAGTTTTTGATTGATCGTGTCAAAATATGATCCTTTTAGGTACAATGAAATGTTTGTATGCCTTTTTTCATGTTCAGTGATAACATCATCATTTGATGACAAAATATTTATGAAATGTGAACGATCATAGTCTGTTGTTGAAAGACATTTATCAGCTGTATCAGTACGAGAGTTTTCTGAAGTGTATAATATACGTCTGGATAAAGCACTAGATAATATTTCATTTCTTAGTATTATAAATAGATATAGTGGGAATGAGAGAGTTCCCCAGTGAAGCAGGCTTAATTTTCTTATAAATTACTTACTAATCAGTTTTATATTTTTAGCTGTATGTCACTAGCATTTAATTGCTCAGCAAAGGGAGGAGGAAGAGTCAAGTCTCTTGAGCAGGAACAGAACTTCTGCAGCATGCTGTTGCAAAATTCCATTTTCCTGCAGCAAGCAGTAGCTTGCTCTTTTTTTTCACTCCTTTTTGAAATAATTTCTATAAATAACAGCTGCTTCTGATTCAACTTCCTGGATATAGGTTATGGGTAGATTTGGTTGTTGCACTTGTGCAGGGTAGCAATGTGACACAGTACCATGTGTAGGTTCCTGAGGTAACTCTAGACCCAGAGGTGATAAAAGTGCATCATGTTTATAGATTCACTGAGCCTCTTAAACCCTCTGAGGGGCCAAGTGTGGCTGTGCTCTTTCCCCAGCTCCAGCTGCTACTGGCATCTGACTTCCCTCGGTGTAGGTAACGCTGTTAAATACTTTTTGTATCGTACCCAGTTTATTTCTATTTATAGCTTTAAAGACTCTGAAATTGAAATTAAAGCTGAATTTTTCCTCTTTCTTTTTACCCCCTTTTTTTTCTTTAAAAAAAAAATCTGTTTGGGAAGTTGGTTTTTGAGAGTGGAGGCTGGATTCCATTGCTTTACCAAAAATAATAGCAATATGAACATGTATAATAGATATTGGAAGGGGTTATGCTTTGGAGCAGTGGGTAGACTTGTTGAGTAGGTGTCTCTTGCTTTTCCAGTTAAAATCTATCTTGCTTAGCGCAAACTCTGAGCTCTTGATAGTAGCCATTTGTTTAGGTTTAACAGAGGTTTGTAGATTATGGAATGACAGAATAATTCAGGTTATAGGTCACCAGCTGAGTCTTCTTCTCAAACAGGATCAGGCATGAGGTCAGACTGGCTTGTTACAGGTTTGATCATTCAAGTCTTCAAAACCTGCAAGGGCGGAGATGGTACAATTTACCTGGGCAGCCTGTTATGCTGCCCTCACTGGCCTCCTGGAGAACAGAAATACTTAGTTCTTCACTGAGCAAGGTTGGGATGGGTTTCCAGTAGCTTTTCACCTGGCTGCTGCTGTTTTGGAGCCAGAACTGACGCTGAAGGAGGAATTTTCTTTAGTTGCAGCATTCTTCTGCGGAGGCTTCCAGTGAAAAAGCTGTCACTGAAACAGGCTGGTATCAAGATGGGCTGGGAAGGGCAAGGTGGGTTATACAGGAGAAAAGAGCCACAGACTGGCAAGAGGCAAATCTCTGGGGCACGGGACTCGCAGTGTCTGGAGCATTTCTCTGGGGCCTGTTCTTTAGCCTGTGTCTCATCTCCAGTTATCATTCCTTTTTGGAGCATGTGACACATGGCAGGGATGCTTTATGCCTTGTTTGCTCTTGGTACAGGCATGCTTACAGGTGGATGTGGTGGAGAGGAAGTCCTCAGGCTTTCCATGCTGCCTTTTTGGAGCACATATTTCACTGTCTGCCTTGTCCAGCTTGATATACACTCTTAGGCAAGTGTGGGGGGTGCCCCTGTGCCTTACGTGGGACAGAGGTGAGGGTGGGCACAGGTGAGGGTGCAGTGGGAAGTGCCAGGCAGTAGGGAGGATGGCAGGCAGCCAGCCCCAGCAGTGGAGGAGACACACTGCCACCTGTATAGCCTCATGGCTGTGATCTGGCGCCTGTCCTGCTGCGAGGTGGCGGCGCAGACCTTGGCAGGGCTCCTTCTGTTCCCAGCACTGCTCACTGCCAGCTGGGCTTGCCCGGGTCACAGCCCCTGGCCACAGCCCCACATTAGTCCACACCATTTCCTCACAGTGCATCTTTCCAGACATGTCCCCTGACCCCCTCCAGAGCATGCCTCCCTTTAGAAAGGAGAGGCAGGGATTCCTGAGCTCTGCCAAGAGAAAAGCTCTCTGGAGCCAGCGTGTGTCCACAGGCATTGTTGTCCTGTTGGTACTGCCGGCAGACATCACATTGACTAGGCTGTGAGAGCCCGGGTCTGCTTCTCCTGGGGCACTAGCAGATGAGGGGCTGTAGGCTCATGTGGGTCCGCAGGGATGGGAAATAGGATCCATGCAGAAGGCGGAGGTCTGAATCTGGCCCCAGAAAAGAGGAAATTTCATCAGGTTTCCTCCCTTGCAGCTGTTAATAAGATGGAGAGGTGGGAGGAGGACAGGAAAGCGAGTCTACAATAGACTGCTTCTGAAATAGGTTACTTTTGATTTCTAAAAGTAGTTTGTTTTTTTTATTTTCCTCTGTTGACTGTGCCATTTTCTAGATCTCTCATGCATTAGCAGCACTGTGCTGTGGCTGATGGGTTTGCTGCAGATTTTTCTTGATTTGCCTGCTGGGAAAACGGATGTATGGTGGAAGCTGCTAAATAGATCAGCTGAAGTGCTACCCTTGTTTTGACAGTGTGGTTTTAGCTCTGCAACAGCCTTGTCCTGGGTCAGGAAGCTGGCTTTTCAAAGGCATTTGGATTATTGGCTCGATATGGTCTCACCATATTTTTTCAGTCCTCTCTTAATAGTATTTCAAGTATCTCATTACCTTTAATACTGACTCTGGCTTTTCCCTTCAGATAACAGATTGTTTAGACAACCGTGAAATAAAGGAAATATTTAATTACTTCGCCACTTTTCAAACCCTAGTATGTGCTATGTATTCGCTAATGCATACATTTTTGTCTCATTCTGGAAGAGGAAATTAGGGGTGAAATGTATGCTTATCTCCAGCTAACACAATCCAAGATATCCTACAATTTTAAAAGCCTGTAGGAGCTATTCCAAACCAACCACATTAGTGGCTGCTGATGAATGGTTTGAAAAGGAGATTAAAGCCCAGTGATTCGGCACCCGAATGGCACATACTGCTCTGAAACATACTCCCCAGCTCCCTGCTGAGCTCTAAACCAGTCTGGCTCAAACACATCACAAAGAAGCAGCAAGTACTGCCTTGAGGAATTAACACTTACTTTTATTTCCAGTGTACTCACTACGTTTCTACTGTACTGTTCTCCGCAGCCCTCCCCAGTGGAAGCAGCCCCAGCCGCCAGCCAGCAGGTTGAGGCCAGCCCTGGAAGTGCAGGACCTGGGAGCCTGGCGTGCCCATCCCCAGGTACGTTATAGCTGCTGCCCTTGCCCCCTAATGGGGCTGGGTGTCAGGCCCACCCCTTGGCACAGTCCAATAAGTGCACCTGCAGCAGCACCAAGAGTGTTTATTAGAAAATGCAGAAGTTGTCAGAAATCTCAACATAAGAAATTAATTTTTTATAGTGAACCATTGTTCACTGCAACAACCTCCCGAGGGACCTGGTAGAGTCCCCGTGGATGGAGGTTTTCAAGGTGCAACTGAATAGGGTGCTAAGCAGTCTCATATAGGCTCCCTTTCCCATGAAAGTTGGGACTGAGTGACCTTTCAAGGTTCCTTCCAGCCTGGGCTGCTCTGTTATTCCAGGGCTGAAATAACACACTTCATTGCACATTGTTTGGGACGCAAGTTGTCTGCTTTGCTGTTTGTGTGAGTGGAAAGCTGGTGCCACAGCATGCTGTAACCTGAAAGCAGTCATGGCAGAAACTATCAGTCAGTAATAGCTTCTGTTTAACACTACCCCCATCTTCCCCCAAGGCATTAAGAAATGTAGAAGGAGAATAAGAAGAGGCATTTCAATCCTCAGAGTGGCTTTAAATGGACAGTATTGAGCACACTCCTGATTTTCTGCTTTAAAGCCTTTATGCAGGATTCCTAATCTGGTGAAAGGAATTTGCTGGTAAAATTTGAAGCTGTTTTCCTCTAAAGAGTTTGTCCGAAATGTTACCCTAGAGTAAGCATTTATGTACCCCCTGCTATCATACTAAGTTCATGGTCTTTTTTGGTTTTCATTTTTTAAAATGAGTCTATCACAGTTCAGGTTGGTATGGGTAAGTAAGAAGTACTATTTGAAGTAGGTATTTAAATGAGATCTCTGGCTCTAACTGATACATAAGCATAATGCTCCTATTTGTTGAGAATAAATGTGACTTAAACAAATGAGCTTTGCCTTCAAACATCAATGGGGTACCATTCCCCCAAAATTAGAAGGATATCCAGCCTTCTCTTGCTGTGCTGTAAACGCTGAAAGGCTCTTAGCAAGAGCTCGTTAGCTGACTTAATTACTTTGGCTCATAGATGCCAAAACACAGAGGTTAACAATCTTGAATTGCACCTGGCAGGTAATGTAGAAGCTGCAATCTTGTGGTGAACCAACCAAATTCTCCTCTCAAGAGTCAGCAGTGATGAGCTGGTGATATGTGTCTACAGATCACAAAGCTGCCTTGTGTCAGGCTCCACACCTGTGAGAAATGCTAAATACTGAGTACTAGTAGTAAAGTTTAATACTGGCTGGCAACGAAAACTGAGATAGAATTGCAAAAATTGAAATGGTAAGGGAACATGGGTTTTCATTATGTCTGCTTTGGAGAGATAGATGTGGTCCAGACTGCGACCTTCTTGTAGAATAAGCATCCTCCTCTGTTGTTCAGTACAGCCCAGATACTTCCATGCTGTGACCCCTATGCCACTTAAAGGTGTGGGAACTGCTCCAAAGCCGTATGCATCTGCCCAGCAGCAGGAGCAGCTCTTGTCTCTGCTTGTGTGCAGGTTCTTAGTGACGCCTTGGGGTGCATCTCTTTCTTAGTTAACTCTCCCAGTCTGTCAAAGAGGTACATTCAGAAGCTGCCACTGCTGCCACTACTACCATGGTTATAGAGGAGACAGGATCTGAAGCTGAGATTCTGCTATAGGAGGTTAGAGAGATGCCTGGGTTCTTGCGCACTGCCCGGGATGCTGGCAGGTGCTCTGCTTCCAGTCATGGTACCAGCTGACTGTAGTTTAGCTGTTACAGTCCTCAGCTGTAGGCCAGTGTCCTTCTGGTCCCTTCTCCTGTAAACCAGCATCAACTTGTTGGGTTCTTTTAAGAACTGAAAGACAACTAGATTATTCCAGTCCAAGGCTTCCTGTTAGCAGAGTTTGTTGTCTGATGCTTGACTGATGTGGTTTAGTGGAAATAGGCAAACTGAAATATCTTCCAGTGCTGACAAGTGAAACCATGCTAACTGTGGTATAGCTACTTGTCTGGGTAGCATCTTAGGATAGGATTCATCACACAACTTCAGTAAAGAGATCTCTACTTCAGTAGGCACGTTTTAGGTTACAGCTCATCTCAGCCAAAGAGGACTGTCTGAAATAGTTTGCATGACTCTTCCCCAAGAAATGCCTCTCTGTTGACCATGAAGGGTGTCCCATAGTGCCCAAGTCAAGTGTAAGCACCTATATTTTGTCCGGTGAATTTCACTTTTACAGTCTTGTCTGCTCTGAGAGATTAATTTTGCTTGTGTTGAAGAAAGAAGATTATTTTTTCAAAACGTTCAGTAAATGGGCTCACAGTAATATCCAGTGAGAAACCGGATTGTAAGAAATACGTCTACATTTTATTTGAAGAAATACCTTAGCCTCACAATATTATCTCTTTAATGTGTGGAGTAGTTTCAGATCAAAAGCAATTCAAGTCAACTGCAGCTTGTGCCAGCCCTGTTGTGAAGAGATTAGAATTTCTTCCCAGTCCTGTCCCTTCAGAGGAAGCTGCTTCAAGTGAGGAAAATGTGAAGAAACCTGAAATGGAGCAGCAGAAGGAAGCAGAGCTCCCTGCTACACCAAAGGTATGTGTGGTCAAGAAAGGCAGTGAAAAACAAAACAAACAAAAAAAGAAAAACCAAAAAGAAAGAAGTTCTCACACAGAAATATTTATTGTGCAGGTTGGTATTTTTCTGTATATAATGTCACTTCAGGAGTTCATTCAAAACAATCTGCCAGGGTATGATCCTGGAGGATAGTTTCTGTGCCAAATTCTATGGTCATCAGAAAGTTCCCCCTCCAAACGAACTCCCCAGAGTCAGCTTGTAGCATTTGAACCTATAAACTGACAGGAGAAGAAATGAGAATTTGACCTGCAAACCCCAGTCCCACCAAGTGTCAGGGAGGGCAGAGTGTCCAGAAGGTATAGACAGTGGAGCTTACCCTCTTAGTCCTTTCGAGGTGCTAAAGAATTGCAGGCTGTGGCAGAGGTAGCAAATGGCCACAATCATGCTCCTCTGTTAGGTGAATTAGATGTTGGTCCTGGTTTAGAATTTACTTTGGTGTGCAGGGCAGTGTGAATGTCAACAACAAGCAGCTATTGATTGTTTCCAGGACTTCTGTACTGCGACTCTATGTCGTAATTCTCGAGAAATAAGCTTCATCTTTTGATATGTTGATTCAGAAAATAAGAAGGGATTAAATTAACCTTTGATTGAACCTGCTGATTTTTAATGTTGTTTTCTGCTCCGAAATATCTGAACAGGTGATGAAACCAAAAGCGCTGGAACAAGAAGGGAGTGTAGTACTGCCATTTTTAAAGAAACTACCTGAGACCAGCCAAGTTACTCTGCAGAATTCTGGTATACAAGGTGAGCAAAAAGCATTTGGAGAACTCAGCTAGACAGTAACTGCATATGTGCCTGTGGTGTTCAGGAAGAAGTGCCTAATCAATGACCTAGAGGGTTTTGGAGTTAAAATGGTATTTTCTAGTTGCATCTGACTGATATTGGTAGTATGGCCTCTGTAATGCAAAAGACTCTTCTGGCTGTTCCCCTTAAACACAACAGCAGAATAGTGACACAGAAGAGGGGAGGAGGGGGAGCCCTATTTTGTATTTACCTGGCCTAACAGTAAAAGCTGTGTTATGCCAATGAGTATTGCATTTTATTAGTACTGCTGCTCACAGGTGAAAAAGGCTTTGTAACTGGTTTATTTCACAATAAAATTTTATGGAGATAAATTCTGCACTCAGCTGCTTATGTGGAGCTCCTTTCCATAGATAAACAATACACCTATCTAGCCACATTTGTGAATTTGGCCTGTACCCAATCAGGAGTTCTTGTAAAGCAGAACTTCTTTTTTGCCTTCATGACAAACCTTTGCTGGAGACTGAAAATGTTTAGTAATTTGATTTTATGTTTATTTTAGAGATGGATATGTGTAGGTATTATGAAAGAAAGAGAGAGGAAAATCATCTGAAGCTTTCTTCCCCACAGAATTTTTTAGGTTGATAGTTTATGTGAAGGTTATATACTGCTTATCCTGGTGTTTTCAAGATTGAAACTACTGAAGGTGATCCACTGTGGAAAAAAGAATTGCCTGAAAAGAAACAAAAATCTCACTTGTTTTAAGCAGGGAGGTGCTTCCCAGACAGGCTTGAAGAACGACATCATCTTAGGCACGAATCAATCCAAACGTCAAGAGATTGTAGGTCTCTTACCTGTTTTTCAGTGTTGCCGAAGCCCTTGGCTGCTCTCTAGTGTTCACAGCGCATACAGCGCTGAAAATGCCGCAAACCTCTTTAAAACTTGTATCTGCAGTAGAAATGAATGTGAGTACCATGCAAAGACTTGAAGGGGTGGCTGCCCTTGACTAGCATTAGTGTGCTAGAGCTCTCATGTAAGGTTAGGTGCCATGTTACAGAAGTGGCACTTAAATGCAGGCAATCCATGTGATCTGCAGCTCCACTATAAACCAGCTATGATGGGCCGAAGTGACTGTAATCAAAATCATAGAATCATAGAACAGTTTGGGTTGGAAAGGACCTTACGATCATCCAGTTCCAACCCCCCTGCCATGGGCAGGGAAATCTTCCACTAGACCAGGTTGCTCAAGGCCCCATCCAACCTGGCCTTGAACACTGGAGTCCCTCTCCAGCATCCTTCTAGGCCCCCTTCAGATGCTGGAAGGCTGCTATGAGGTCTCCACGCAGCTTCTCTTCTCCAGGCTCGATAGCCTCGGTTTCCTCAGCTTCTTGTGGCTGAGGTGGGTCTAAGAGTCCGTCATCGCCTTTTGACCACACTGTGTTTTTTGTTTTGTCCTGGTGCCATTGCCTGCAGAGCTGCCCCGTGGGGCCGTGGTTCCACTTAGGGTTCGCAACAACTGGCGGCGCTCACAGTTTTTCTCACAGTCAGGTAAATGTGGCGCTAAGACCAGCTTGAGCCCTGCTGCTGCCTCCAGCCATAGGTGTCTTTGGACGTGGGGCTGGGGTGAAAGCTGATGATCACGGGGACTTCTTCTACCTCTCGCTTTTGTAGAAAGTATCTATTCCTGCTGCACAGTTGACAAAGAGCTGTTGGGTTGCACATTGTTGTGATGCTCTGGTTTCAGGCACCCAAATGAAATCATTTGTTATAAATAACTTTTCCTTAATTTCTTTAAATCATCCTAATTTTCAGATATTTGGATAAAAAACATCAATGGTTCTTTTTGTAACTGTGGCTCTTGAATAGCGTAGTCCCATCCTTTTAGCTTTGCAATGCTTTTTCCTTCCTTGCACTGAATCATGAAGGGAAAAGTAGATCAAGGTAGGTAGTAAGAGTAGAAGTAGATGTTAGAGTAGAACCTGATGTTAGTTTGTATTGTGCTCCTCTAAACCCAGATAAAAAATAGTTTTGTGGGTGATGGGTGTAGTCTCTTTTTCTAGTTGATTTGCTTGTGATTCATCCTTGCATTTTGTTGTGAGCAAATAGGAAACTAACATGAAGCTTTTTTATACAGATATAATGTAGCTTTAAATTCAGGCTAAACATATTTTGTTAAGTTAAATTTAATCTTTCCTTTTTCTGTTTTGTTTTGTTTCAATAGCTGATTCTGATAGTGGTGACAAATCAAATGTGAGTACCTTTTTTGCATCGTTGTTTAGTTTAGAGATATGTGTTTAGCAAAAGTAAATTTTTTATACAAAATGTCTTGTGATATCCCCAAATCAGAATGATAATTTATTTTTTGTGTTCATGGAAATGAGAGGTTAAAAATACAACCCAAATCGAGACATGATCTGAATCTGGAATTTGTGCATTCTCCTCTTATCTGGAGAGAGTGGTTGCTGGAGCCACTAAAGCGTTGCAATCTCAAAATAATATGTAACACTAAATTATCTATTCTGTTTTAAATGCATAGAAATTAGAGGAGACCACAATTCTACTGTTGCCTCAATGAAAAGAATCCTCACCGCAAATGCTACTCTGAAGTACACAGTATTTCATATTCTATTTGTCACATAAAAATAGACATCATCTCTTCCTATTAGATTTAAATACAACTCTTTAGTGGAAAGGGATATGACATCAAGTGTCTAAAATTGCACTTGATTGTAAGAAATTTAAACATGCAGCATGTAATGGGACCCATAGTGAAGCCTGAGATTTTATTTCATTATAGGTAAAAATTTAAAACGAGGCTCTAGGCTCTTGTGCTGGCAGCCATATGAAATGAGAGAATAATTTTTACAATCACACATTGTTTTGCATGTTGTGCAGAAGATCAGATAGAAGCAAAATAGGTATTTTCTTTAAATCTGAGTACCTGAGGGAATCTCTGTTAAGAACTGCTTAGAGCTTTCTTTCCGATCTTTTTTCCTTTTTTCCCCTCCAGTTGAAGTTTCTCAAGCCTTTCTTTGCAAACCAAATTATTATTTTATCATCTGGATACCTGTGGGCAATCCCAACCGTCAGTGACACTAAGAATATTTTCTAACTGAGAGAACCATTGTGTAGTTCTCAGTTTCCCATTCTAACATCATTGTCAGGGGTAGGCAGGGGAAGTGCAGCTTTCTCTGGTAGCCTTGTGAAATGCAGTGTCAAAGTCTAATGGCTTGTGTTTTCTTCATGCAAGCGTTTAAATTTTTGGTCCTGGGATCCAGAAGAAGAGCGAAAGCGCCAGGAAAGGTGGCAGCATGAGCAAGAACGTTTGCTTCAGGTAGGAAAGAAACTCCATATATTCCACCATGTGATTCAGCTACTGAATTGTACTTTTTGACAAAAGTTGGGAAATTCATGTCGTGTTTTCCACATCCTCTGTGGAAATTGAACAAATTTTGTGGCAGATGAGTGATAAAATGAGCATACACGCATGTTTGTCTGTGGTTTGGACACTCTTAGGTCTTCCCTTTCCCACTCCATGGAAAGACCAAAAGGAGTTTAGTTCTGCATTTCAGCACAGAGTAACATCAAATGTTGATCCTCAACTATATTTGAAGTGTATTGAGCATAGACTGCAAGACTTTTCATAGATTTTGAGCCTCTTTCTCAAGACTGACAATTTTCTGACCCTGATGTCTATGGAACTCATCTTGAAAATGATGGTCTTCATAGGTTTTTGTAGTTCTGTTTTGTTCACAGGTTCTTCTTGGAAAACATCAAGCTAAATTCAGATATGAAGGGTTTGGGTTATTTTGAGGGGGGGGGGGGGGAAGCCTCCTCAAAACCACTGGTTTTGCCTAGTGGTAGAGTAATCTGTAAGAGCTATGGCTTTGTGTCCTAGTTGGAAGAAATGCAGTGGCCCCGAGAACTTGAATTTCTCTCTTGGTCAGTAGTGTCTTTTGAAACTGTGATTAGGTTTGGTCCCAGAGAAATCATATCTTTCCTCTATGTAACAGAAGAGCAAACAACTGTCAAATGATAGAAAATATAATATGGAGTCTTTTATCTTTCGAGAATTACTGTGTGTGTCTCTACTGCTTTCCTGAGATTTTTTTTTTTTTTTTTAGCTAATATGGTTGTTTTCTCTTAAAATGGTGTAAAATTCACATCATGATTTTTTTGGTGTATGTGGGTGTTCTCTCTATAGTAAATCATCCTCTCTGGATTAGGCAGAAGTGGTTTCTAATTTGAGCAGAAGTTGGAACTGGTGTAAAAGGCATATGGAAGTCACCATTCTTCCCCATACTCAAACCAGTTCTATCAAACAATTTTAAAGATGTCTTTGACATCATTTTTTCCTAGAGAAATGTGTGAAAAGAATTCTCAAGAAATAATTCCATCAAGGAGACAAATGAGCTACTTGGGTAATTATAAGCTTACCCTCTTCAAACCTTTACACACTATTCATTTATCTTTTAAACTGCACAGGTGTTCATCATTTCATGAAATTGTACTGGTATCTCTCTTAACTTAGTACCAGTATCTGCAAAATCTGCTTGTTTTTATGCTACTTTGCTGAAATTTTTAGTGTAAAATCCATGCCTACATGTTTTGGGGAGTGTGATGGCTTTTTGGAACTCTTAATACTGTATAATAAGGAATTATTGAAATTGTTGAGCATAAATTTCATATCTGAGCAAAGATTTAAAAACTTCTAACAAATTAAACTTCTTCAGATATGCTAAAAGCTTCTTGTGGCTCAAAGCTAGAAACAAGTGAGGAGAGGAGGAAAAGAAGTTTTTTTGACATCCATGGATGTATCAGATTTTTATCTTCCTATTTCCTTCTATTTCTGATTAAACTACTCTTAGCTGTTTCATTTTCACTGTGGAGTACTACAGAATTTACTCCTAATACAGAATGATATGAATTTACCTGTATTTGTATCCCCTTACAGGAGAAGTATCAGAAGGAGCAGGACAAGCTGAAAGAGGAATGGGAAAAGGCCCAGAGAGAAGTGGAAGAGGAGGAGCGTAGATACTATGAGGAGGTATAAGGCTCAAAGGAGGAGGTTGTTTATTGACTTATTTTGTACTTAAATGCACCCACTTGCATAACTAAAAGAATCCCATAGCTAGACTAATTAATGAAAAGCCTTCTCAAGGCTGAATTCTCAGGATTGTTTCTCTTAAACACTACCATAGGCGTTGAGTGAAAATACTTAAATATTTAGACAGGTATCCTCAGAACCTCCACATAGGTGGAGGTGTCTAATTGCTATGCAAGTCTGTGTGAGTCAGTATGGTCGTGTCTAGGCATGCTCAGGCTTCCCTCTGGAGGTAGAGCTGTGTGCATTCTGGCATAGCCTGGACTTGGTGGAACTCCAGATGAAATTGTTGTCTGCCTTGGGCTTGATCATGTAGATATTTTGTAAACTGAACTTGGTATTTAAAAGAAAAAAAAATCCACCTGGTATGTTCAAAGCTTGCAGTCCTAGAATATTAACAATATAGAAGATAGTGGGATTCTTCTGTTGTATGTGGGTCATTATTGCAGAAAACTGGACAATATTCATGTTTTCAGTTTGACCAGTTGTGCATTATGCAAATTGATGTCTTAGCATCTGTGTTTGAGGGCTATATTGTGATCTGAACCAGAAAATTTTTTCAACTTTCAGAATAAGTTTCTAATGTACCAAGTGTAATTTCATACTTTTGTATGAAAGCTAGTAGGCTGCTGTTATGAGAAACAGTGGCGCCATCCCAAGTGGAGCGTTCTTTCCAGTTTTGGACATCCCATCTCAAAGATGGTAATGGCGAAAGGAAAGGGAGTGCAAAACCTTGAAGCAAATTAAAAATTGACATGTATTCTTGGCACCACAGGTCCTTACCTAGCCATCTAAGTATTGCACATAGCCAAATTGTATGCTTCTACTTCTAAAGCTCATAGTTGACATTCTGTATTTTTAACCCCATTCTCTCCTGATGCTCTTTTTTTAGGAACGTAAGATAATTGAGGACACTGTAGTTCCATTCATTGTTTCTTCAAACTCTGCTGATCTCCTCTCTTCTTCTTCCTCTACTACTGAAGGAAACAAGACGCTGGTGAGTTTCTCATGGAGTCATAAGACAATAAAGAATAAGCCATCTTCAGTGCAAAGTTTTTTTCTTCACTAAAGGCTAACAAAGTCTGTGAACAGCAAGAATATTCCCTGGATCCCTTCCATAACTGATGATACCTCAGAGTGCTATAGCTTGTATGTTTTCACAACCAAAGAGCCATACTACCAAGCAAACTGCAACCATCTTATTCTGGGCTAGAGCAAAGGGAGCTCTCTTTGCAGCTGCTTCTGTTCTTTAATTGGTGCTGTGAAAAACAGTCACCTGCTTCTGTTTGTTCGAAACTAGCTCCTCAAAGCCAATAAAATCTGAAGGGAGCTCCCTACATCCAAAATCTTGGGTGTAAGAGATGAGACTGAATCCTGCCTCCCCACTTTTCCTCCTCTCTCTCACCATCCCTCCTAGAAAGCAGCAAAACAGAGGGATGTTCACGCTCTGATTATTTTATTTACTTATGCAGCACAAAATATTTGACTCAATGAATCTAGCATCTAATTAAAGAAGTGTTCAACAGAGATCAGAGAATGACACCCCAGGTGAGGTCAGTAGAGTAAATGTGGGATTCCCAGACATGATTTTCTCCTGCCTAAGGCACCCACACCCAAGAAGTCATCTGCCTTTCTCCATTCCACTTCAGGATTAGGAGTACTGTACTATCTGGTTATCGTCTCACCCTTCCTTCCCCCTCTCATCACTCACTCCTGTGCAGGGGCATCAGCCATGGCCCATTTTCCACGTGGCTCTGTGGCAGTAGCTTCCTGGGTGGAGATGATTATGTCACATTCAGGGAAGTGCCTGCACCCAAAAGTGAAGGATCTCATGTCATGCCTTTCTCAAGATCCACCAGTCAGGTATGACACACTGCACTACCATTATGGAAGCAGTACGGGCATTGTCATTTGAGGATGCCCAATGCATGTGAGTAATACTTTGCCCCCCAGACTAAGGATACAAGCTGAGATCCCTCACAAAGTCCTCCCAAGTCCAATGGAAGACTGTCAAGACACTCATAGAATCATAGAATAGTTAGGGTTGGAAAGGACCTTAAGATCATCTAGTTCCAACCCCCCTGCCAGGGGCAGGGACACCTCACACTAAACCATGCCACCCAAGGCTATGTCCAATCCAGCCTTGAACACCGCCAGTGATGGAGCATTCACAACTTCCCTGGGCAACCCATTCCAGTGCCTCACCACCCTTACAGTAAAGAATTTCTTCCTCATATCCAATCTAAACTTCCCCTGTTTAAGTATGAACCCATTACCCCTTGTCCTATCACTACAGTTCCTCATGAAGAGTCCCTCCCCAGCATCCCTATAGGCCCCCTTCAGATACTAGAAGGCTGCTATGAGGTCTCCAGGCAGCCTTCTCTTCTCCAGGCTGAACAGCCCCAACTTTCTCAGCCTATATCTCAAAGTCATTCAAGGATTTCTGCCAGAACTATGTAGGGAAGTTCATTTTGTCATCTTGAACACCATTCATAATCGGTCTGTCCCTAACTTTTTTCCTTAATACTTAGTTTAGTCCAATTATCTGATTGTTTGTTAATTCTTTGTTAAAGCCTAAGTTAGCCTTACCACCGTCAAATGTTTCTGCCATATAATGTGAGGTGTTCTTTATGATAATAAGGTGTGTCAACACAATATATGTGAGGACAGCCCATACTTTTCCCATGTGGGTACTGATGCCAAATTTAAGGGAAGCTCCTTGTTCCCTCCCCTACTGTCTTCTAGAGCTCAGCTGATTCAAACAATTCTCCAGAGGAAGGCGGACAAAAAGAAGCTACAAGACAGAAAAAGCTGCTCTGGGAGCAGGACAGTATGCCATCTCTGAAAAGCAAGGAAAATGAACTCTGGCAAGAAAAGAGGAGGTACGGATCAAGCCTAAGCATTTTTTAGCCTGTGAAGCTTTGTATTCATGTATAGACTTCTAGGATGTCACATCTGCGTATGATTGATGCTGGAGCATCAGCATCTGGTGGCCTGGTGATAGATGTAATATGCCGCAATCAATATTGACTTGCTGCAGGCTTATGCAAATTTGACACGTGCAGAGCTAGTTGTGCACATCAGAAGGCTTGTCTTTTGAGTATATGGCTTTGCCAAGAGGCTGTCATATCAACCAGATCAGAGCTTAGATAGCACAGACGTGTCTGTATGTCACTATGCAGTGTCTTGTGTACAAGGTTCACAAGCAATTTGGAGGAATAAACGAGCAGTAGGTGCTTTCATTAAGAATTTGTAGGAGATTGCCTGGCTGTCTCTGAAGTGCTGTACGCAAACTTGCCAGACAGTGTTCAAAGTCCTGGTCTTTGCCCAACTGCTAATAGCAACTGTTGCAAATATGAGAATCATAGATCAGAGAAGCATCTGATAATGATGAACACTGCATAAAGAACACTGAGAAAAGCTGTTTCTCTGGCAAAGAAGCCATTTTCCACAAATCCAGAATGATCTTTAGTACATCTCAGTGGCAGTGTATAAGGTAAGAAGGAAGACTTAGCATATGTGGAGACAAGCTTGTTTATTCATTACATCTGTTCTTAGGCTTTGTCATTGCTGACAACAACAGAAATTATTTGCAAAAAATAGACTGATATTCAAAAGTCTAATTCTGACATTATATACTAGGTGAATCTTTTTCCTGGCTTTATTTGTACAATGTGGCTTATTTTTATTGGCAGTGGAAATAAAGTGCTCACAGGACACCCAGAGACAGGTATCTTGAAAGGAGGCGAACAGGAGCACCAGGTGCCAGTGTTGGAGCGCAGCTCGCCTGCCAGGCTGAATCTGCCATTGACTCAGGGTGAGAGTCAATAGTTTGCATATGCATGTGTTCTTTTCCAGAGAGAAATCTTGCAGAAATCTAACTCACAGAATTTTGGAAGTTGACAGGACACGTATATCTTAAAAATTTGAATGTCTCAGACTCAAAAGGTATTTTCTGTTAGCAAAGATAAATATCCTAAGGTGAAATTTAAAACCTTGTTTTCATTGGAGATGGGTGTTTTAGTGGCATGTAGGAATATCATTTAGAGGCACACATGTTCACAGTAGTAGTTAAACATAGTTATCTTCCATCTTTCACACAATCTTATATAGATACAGGATTTATCTTGGGACAGCGTATTTCCAACACTTATTTCATGTTTTGATAGCTAATTATATTCTTTATGTTCATTTCAGTCCAGTGAAAATTATTACATGTCATGTGTAACCTTTTCAAGCTAAGCCTAAAGTGACACCTATCTCAATTTTGTCATTAGAATGTCTAATGACATTTAAAAGTAACAGATTTGTTTTAAGTTTCTGTAAGTTTTGATGTTTTTTGAATTAGAGAATTTACCCAAAGCATTGCTATCAACAAGGTCACCCTAAAAAAAGGCAAATTCACTAATTTAGCATCGTTATCTAATGTAAGTGAACAGTAGAAAGTAAGTAGGACTAAAGACAGATGTAGATTCTGAAATCTGATTTTTGTTTTCATGCTAGCATAAAAATTGATGATTTAAAAAAATGAAACATCTACAGATAGAAAAGGTTTCAGTGTTGTTACTTGCTCCAAATGCATACCCAGTTTAACATTAGCAGGTTTGCTTTCCCTGTCTTGATTTTATTGTATTCTAAATACTCTGATAAAAGTTGTTCAAATGAAAAGAAGCAGAAGATACTGCCCAGCAATCCATCCTTGTGGATCTGTAGTAGCAATTAAGCAAACTTAAACAAAAAAAGGTTTGTCAGTTTTTAACTACCTCTGCTAATCAGGGGGTTTCTAGGTTCTCTTTAACAACTTAGTCCCTTACAAGTATTCTGACAGCTTCTTTCTAGCCCATTACAGCATCACATTCTTGCTCTCCCCTTAAGTCCTTAAATAGTCAGAACTACACTTTGTCTTGATATCAAAAATAGGTAACAGGCCTTTCATAGGCCCTATTAAAGTTTCTCTCCTCTAAACCAGGTGGTTGGTGCGCAGCAGGGTGAGGGTCCTCCCCAGCCTGTGAGCCACAGAATTCATCTGGAAGGATCCAGGTAGTGTGTTCTGTCCCAAAGATGGGATGGTTGGCTGCCTGGGCATCACACAGATCATTGCATACTGCTGGGAGCCTGTTATTGTCACTGAGCCTTGCGCAACCATCTGAAATGCAGAAGGAAATTGGAAGGGAATTGCTGTTTGTTGGTAGGCTCATGGACAGTAGTGACCACACCATGTTCATCTTAATTCTTGCTACTGAGAAGTTTAGATTGCCAGGCATCACTGAGCTTTCAGTCTCTCCGGTGCTTCCTTCCTACAACAGGAACACTTTATTTTCCCAAGTGCTATTCGTGGACAGCTGTTTGACCTCTCATTTTCCCCTTTCAGAAACAGATTCAGCAGAAGGGTAGGTCATGTATGTGAAGGTGGTGGAAGGGAATGCTGTTTCATAGAGGTGTTCTGGAGCAGCAGAGCCCATCTCTGACTTTGTGTGGGGTTCCTGAGAATTTATTTTTAAGTAACAGTATACCTCTTGTCTCCTTTATGGTGTGATGGTCTGTAAGTATTGAGAAAAGTATATAGTCTCAAGTATTGAGATTTCCCCACCTCCCGTTGTAGATAATTCGTGGAATCAGCAGTTGCTGACAAAGCAGTCCCCGCATCACGCAGAGGTCATTCGGCAGAGACCATTCTTGGGCCAGAGTGCAGGACAACAGCCAAGCTCTGCAGGGGAAACAAGGAGGTGAGAAAATAAAATAAAGGTTGTTACAGAGACTGAGATGTTCTACCTGCTCTGTTCTCCCTTATACTCCAACTCAGCATTCCTCATCAGTTAAGTTTCACGGGTAGTCCTGCCCTGTGAAGACAACTTTGATTCCTGGCTTTCCCACCAAGACTGCTAACACTTAGCCACTTTGTTTGTCATTACAGGTACCCCAGTAACTGGTTTCCTGAGGGACCACACCCCATGCTTGCTACTCTCTGCCTTCTTTCTCCTTAGCTCTTTAAACAGCCATCTGCAAACCTGTTTGTGTTATTCATTTGTTGTAAGTGTCCAAGACAAACATTTACAGCTAGGAAGTGGCTAAATATCAGGGTGGGAATGTCATGTGAAGTCTGCCTCTTTGAAGTTGGTATCCAAGAGCTTCATTCCCCAGCTTCCAAACACACATGGATTGCTGTTTTCTAGGTCTTTAAGAAGAAGATACACAGAGATTAATATTTTCTTTCTACTGTAAATTTTGGTGAGGTTTTTTTCTTCTCTGATGCTTTGCCTTGTGGTTTTCAGGAAACATTACTAAAAGGTAATGCCAGTTCTTTCAGTAAACAATGGTTTTGCTTGCCTAATATTTGCAGAAAGTGTATCTATGTAGAGAGAAAGGAACATCTGTTTTCACTAGGATATATATGAACACAGTCTGCAAAATGTGATACCTCTGCGAAGCTTGTATCCAATCAAAACTAATGTAGCTTGAGATTTGATTACCTATTCTTCATAATAAACTGTGTGTTTGAGAAAATTGTTATTTAATCTGTAAACAGCTTTAAGCAGTGAGAAGTTTAATCAATCTATGATTTCTGATAACAAAAAATATGTACCATTTGCTCAACAAATTCTTGCAGGGTAAAATGGATACAAATTGTAATAAACCACTTCTTGGTGTTCATAGCTTCCTTTTTACTCACTAAAGGGCACAGACCTTCCACCAGCGAACATTCATCTGCTCTACCAGTGTGCTTCCGAGCACATCTCCTGGCCAACAGAGTGCAAGGTGTGCCTTGGCTTAACCCTCCTTCACCATGGTGGTCACTATGTTGGTTTGATAGGTGGGTAGGAGTCTGCACATGGCTGGTTACCTTGTGAGTTACCTGATGGAGCAATAGCAAGCAGACCAAGACTCAGAACCAGAAAATGTGTACTGTTTTTCATTGTATAAAACCAGCAATGCACAGCAAATGTATACCTTTTTTCCTCAGATAAAATCTTTAGAACTGGGAATCCTGAAACCCACTATCTGAAATTTCTCCATGCAAAACTTGTTTTTAATTGCTCGGTGGCTGTAGTAATGCATCTTCTCTCCTGTATTTTAGGGCAGGCTATCATGAGAACTTCCGATCTGGGCCACCATCTCCCTCCTCTCCTGCTGCTCTGAGTCAGTCACCCAACAGGTACAAAAGGTCAATAAGGAATTTTGCAGACCGAATACATCTTGTAGTCACCGCTGAGCTGCCGCAGTGTAAATCACATTAGTATTATGTGGATGCACTATTAATTCATCTAAATGCTGCAATTCATAACTGTCCATAGAATAAACTTGTAGCTCCCTCTCCTGTACTTCTTGCCTGCCTCAGCAATATTGTTATGTTTTCAAATAACACAGTTCAGAAAGCAGCTGTAGGACTCTGCTTGATCATTGAAATTTCAATGTAATTGAAATGGGATAATATAAGCCCCAGTCAAAGTAAGCAGTTAAGCATGAGTTCAGAGCACTTGAGCCAAAGGATGTTGTCTTCATTGTAAATAGTCACATGCTTAGGATTAAGGTATATTCTAGACGTAGTCATATTTCAATGGTTGCTGACTTAGAAAGAAATCCTTTCCTTGATTTCCAAAGTTGAAATACGTTTTGCATTTTCACCCTTTTTTTTTGATTTGCCTACATTCATCCTAATCTCCTCCTAGAGATCTGTTTCTCTCAAGCAATGAGCTGTGCAGCTTTCAGTGAGATGTGTGTACCAACTCTAAATAAATGTTAACTGGAGCCTGATTGACTCACTGACAACTTGGGGTATATTAACATCAGCTGGCTTATTAAATAAAGACAGAAATACGCACAGAAATAAACACAGAAAATGTAGCAAGTTTTTTTTCTATTTAAGTAACATTTTTCTTCACATTTCATAGCAAAGCCCTCATTCTGATGCCATGACATGAAACTATTGGGATTTCTTTATGTGAACTATTTCTTCTGTTTTGATAATTGTAGCTGCAGGTTTGGTGGGATTTCAGATTATTTCTAGCTGCCTGTAGCTAGTTGTGGTAGCTGCTTCATATTATTTAGCAGCTATATTCTGATGTAAGACCCTTTCCCAAGATCTTTTCCTGAAATTAATTTTAGTTTTGGAAACAATGGAGGGATGTAATTCATTGTTCCGCTACAACTTCAGAAAACTTCTCTAAAAAATTTCCCAAAGCACTTTATTCTTTCATCTAACACCAACTTCTTATAATAACTCAGATAGTAGAGAAAAAGTGAAAACAAAGGTAGCTTCAAGTAATACAAAGGATTTCAGCCCTGGCTGAAAAAAGCATGGATGACACATAATCATAGGGTATCCCTTTCGGTCTCAGGTTCATCTCACTAGGCTATCATCAGTTCTGGCAGGCTGGCAGACAGGTGGAAAGAGAATAGCATGAAACATGGAAGTGTACACCTGCACTGCTATTAAAACCATTATGAAGAAGGGTACCAGTTATTCCTGGCGCCCTGATCTCTCACTCAACTATCATCAAACAGATGCTTTACTAGAAATGTCTAGACAGGACAGAAGCTTAAGGAGAGAGTTAAAGCATTTTTGCATTGCAGATGGAGATATAATTTCAGCTTTACTCTAACTAGGTGTAACACTGACAGGCATGTAGCTGCAGCAGCATAGAATAAAATTAGGTAGCAACCTGGTCTGTGCTACTGCAGTGATGCTGCTACTGTTGACTTCACCAGCTTGTTTGGGTGCAAGAGCAGCGTCCCTGCCTTCTGGCTGAAGTAAGCAAACCCATCTGCAAACAAATTGAAAAAATTCCAGGCTAAGAGTCTGACGAAGTTAATTTGTGTAAATATCTGCTTTGATTGCTGTGACATTGACTAGGTCTACACAATCCACCAGCATGGTTCCCAGCCATCTAGGCCTCTGTTAAGAGGCTTGCACCTCCTTGATCTAACACAGCAAACTGGGAGGGAAATGGGTCTGAGCTGCTGTGCATTCAAGCATTTTAAGACCTCTGCTTGCTAGTCTGCAAGGCAGATACACAGTCTGATTCAGCAGCATGTCTGAAGGGTCAATGTGTATTTATGTGAAACCCCTCAGTGCTCCTTCCTCCCATCCTGTCCCTTTACATAACCTGTGCAAACATTTGGCTACATTTTAGCAGCAGTTGCTGTTCTGTTTTCTTAAAGTCATGTTTGTCCCCTAGGTCTGTCAGCGGAAAGAAGCTTTGTTCTACCTGTGGGCTTCCTCTTGGAAAAGGAGCTGCCATGATTATTGAAACACTTGGTCTTTATTTCCATATTCAGTGCTTCAGGGTATGTCTCTTCCTTGTTTCACTAAGAAAAACCTCAAGTCATGCACAGTGTGAGGAGACAGTATATTCAAGAGTGCGGATGTGAAATGGAAAATGAGAGGACCAAGGGATTTACTTGTTTGTTATGTGTGTTTGTGTGTGCATGTTTGTTTGTAGAGAAGTGGAAGTAATGCAGCTAATGTGTTATTTTGCTGTCAGACATACTAATTGGACTAAAACGTGTCATTTATCAAGCAAACTTAGCTTCCTCACAGAAGGAAGTATAACTTCCCTTGTGTACTCACTGGTTTTTAGATACACCACTAGTTACCTTGTAATTTAGTTCTCTTTTTTCCCCAAAAAATATGGTTAGTCCCAAAGCTATGTTTGATCTAACCCGTGGTTGGAAAGCTTTGACTATGGAATGGGTGATGTATTCTGGCTTTCACCAAAGTTCTCATCAGGAACTCTTCTTGACTGTTCTTAAGTATTTCAGTCTAGAAATGACTCAGGGTAGTGTTTCTAGAGAACTCAGAAAGTGACCATTTCCATTATTTCTGGACCAGTTGGTATTGGACATTTGTGAAGCCTTTTTTTGTTTTAGACATTTGCCCAAACTAAACCTCTGGCTTCTCTCAGATTTGTCCATCATGAACGGGCTGGCTCCAGAATGCAATGTTAGAATCAGATGTCCCTTAAAATCACTAAACTGTGTAAGTGGAGACTGCTGAAATCCAGTCTTAATCTGGTTCTACAAAAAAATCTTTAACTGATGTGCAGTGCTCCCCAGGAGTATGGGCTGGGTTCTGGGGGTTTAGTTTTTTGCTTACTGTTCCAAGAACTATTGAAACAAAAGTCAAAATTTGGGAAGAGTTGTGACAAACAGTAGGGCATGATCTCTCGTACTTTCTCTGTTCTTCAATTGACAGTGTGGCATTTGCAAGGGACAGCTGGGAGATGCAGCAAGTGGAACAGATGTCAGGATTAGAAATGGTCTTCTTAACTGCAATGATTGTTATATCCGATCCAGAAGTAAGTACCAAATCCTATCTGAAGGACAATACTTTAACAATACTGTTGCCATGATTGTAACTGATGGGTTTGTCTCCTCTTGGCTTTGCCACTCAGGCATACTTTCATCATGGTAAGAGGAACCTTCCTGTGCCATTTTAATCATCCTCTTGTATAAAAAATACTTCCAAGCCCATTAAATCTTTCCCAGAGGATCTCTGCTCAGCAATAATAGACTTAAAAGCTGTTTCTGCAGATAAATATGAACTACACTGTGCACACATACTGCATGTCACCAGCATCACCAGTGATATGAGATGGGCAGTGCTCATGCTGCTTCTACTCCGTGGAAATGAGTAAGATGCAGAAAAAAAAAAACAATGGAGGAATCATAAAATCAACTAGGTTGGAAAATACCTGTAAGATCATCAAGTCCAACCATTACCCCAGGACTGCCAAGACCACCCACTAAACCATGTCACTAAGGTCCTCATCTACATGGTTTTTGAGCACTTCCAGGGATGGTGATTCCACCACTTCCCTGAGCAGCCTGTTCCAATGCCTGACCACCCTCTCTGTGAAGAAATTTTTCCTAAAATCCAATCTAAATCTACCCTGGCACAGCTTGAGGCTATTACCTCTTGTCCTACCACTTGCTACTTGGGAGAAGAGACCGACCACAACCTCCTCTCAGGTAGCTGTAGAAAGTGATAAGGTTCCCCCTGAGACTTCTCTTCTCCAGGCTAAGCAGCCCCAGTTTCCTCAGCCGTTCCTCATTAGACTTGTGCTCTAGACCCTTCACCAGCTTTTCTGTCCTTCTCCGGACCTGCTCTAGCACCTCAATGTCTGTCTTGTAGTGAGGGGCCCAGAACTAAACATAGAATTCAAAGTGCAGCCTCACCAGTACCCAGTACAGGGGGATAATCACTGCCCTGGACCTGCTGGCCACACTACTGCTGATACAGGCCAGGATGCCGTTGGCCTTCTTGGCTGCCTGGGCACAAGCTGGCTCATGTTCAGTGGCGATCAGTCAGTACCCCCGGGTCCTTTTCCGCCAAGCAACTTTACAGCCTCTCTCCCCAAGCCTGTAGCATTGCTGTGGCCCAAGTGCAGGACCTGGCACTTTGCCTTGTTGAACCTCTTACCATCGGCTACAGCCCATTGATCCAGCCTGTCCAGACCCCTCTGCGGAGCCTCCCTGTCCTTCAGCAGATCAATACTCCTGCCCAACCTGGTGTCATCTGCAGATTTACTGAGGGTGCACTTGATCCCCTCATCCAATCATCAATGAAGATGTTAAACAACACTGGCCCTAACACTGAGCCCTGAGGGACGCCACTAGTGACTGGTCGCCAACTAGATGTGACATTGTTTATCACCACTCTTGGGCTCGGACATCCAGCCAGTTGCCTACCCAGTGAAGAATACACCCATCCAGGCCATGAGCCATGAGCAGCCAGTGTCTCCAGGAAAATGCTGTGGGAGCCAGTGTCAAATGCTTTACTAAAGTCCAAATAGGCAATGTCTACAGCTGCTCCCTCATCAACCAGGCGGGTCACCTTACCGTAGAAGAAGATCAGGTTTGTCAAGCAGGACCTGCCCTTCAAGAACCCATGCTGACTGGGCCCCCATTTTCCCACACATGCTTTATGATCTCACTTAGGATCATCTGCTTCATGACCTTCTCTGGCACTGAGCTCAAGCTGACAAGAGTTTAGTTTCCAGGGTCTTTCTTTCTGCCCTTTCTGTAGAGAGACATCACGTTGACCAACCTCCAATCCTCTGGGACCTGCCCACTAGACCAGGACTGCTGAGAAATGATGGAGAGTGGCTTAGCAAGCTCCTCTGCCATCTCCCTCAGCACTCTTGCGTGTAACCCATCCAGCCCCATAGACTTGTGTATGTCCAAGTGGAACAGGAGGTTGCTAACCATTTCTTCATGAATTATGGGGACTTCAATCAGCTCCCCATCTCTGACATCCAGCTCAGGGAACTGAGTACCCTGAGAATGGCTGGCATGACTATTAAAGATTGAAGCAAAGGCAGCATTAGGTACCTCAGCGTTTTCCTCAGCCTCAGTCACTAGGTTTCTCCTAATACCAAGTACAGGATGGAGGTACTCCTTGGCCCTCCTTTTGTTGCTGATGTATTTGTCAAAGTACTTTTTGTTATCTTTTATGGCAGTGACCAGATTTAGTTACAGCTGTGTCTTCGCCTGTCTAACTTTCTCTCTACATAACCTAACAACATCCTTGTACTTCTCATAGAGTGACAGTCCCCTTTTCCACAGGTGATAAATTCTCTATTCTTTTCCTGAGTTCAAGCACTATCTCCCTGTTCAGCTAGGTTGGTCTTCCTCCCTGTCGGTTTGATTTTTGGCACATAGGGACTGCCTGCTCCTGCGCCTTAAGGATTTCATTCTTGAAGAGTGTCCAGCCTTTCCGGACCCATTTGTCTTTCAGTAATGTTTCCCAAGGAATTCTGCCAACCAGCATCCTAAACAGGCCAAAGTTAGCCCTCCAGAAGTCTAAGGTGGAGGTTTTGCTGACCTTCTTCTGACTTTTCCAAAGACTGAAAATTCAATCATTTGGTGATCACTCTGCCCAAGATGGCCTCCAAGCATCATTTGCTATTTGTGAACAGCAAATCTAGCCAGGCATCTCCCCTAGTTGGCTCACTAACCATCTGGGTTAGGAAGTTATCTTCCACACCCTCCAAGAAGTTCCTGGATTGTTTCATCTCTGCTGTGTTGTACTTCAGCAGACATCTGGTAGGCTGAAGTCCCCCACAAGAAAAAGGGCAAATGATCATGATATTTGTCCCAATTGTTTGAAGAACACTTCATCTGTAGCTTCATCCTGGCTAGGTGGTCTATAACAAACTCCTACCAGGATATCTGCTTGGTTGGCAGCGTAACCCCACCACCAGTTTTCCTTGCCTATCCCTTCTGAAGGGCCTGTAGCCATCCATTGCAGCGCTCTAATAATGCAAACCATTCTACCACGTTTCTGTGATGGTGATTATGTCATGATCTCCTTGCTGCACAATGGCTTCCAGCTCCTCCTGTTGCCCATGTTGTGGGCATTGGCTTAAATGCAAGTAAGTTGCCCTGTGGATCTGGATTGTGGAATCATTGCCTTCCTGCTACTTGTAACTATTCAGTATATTCACTGCCTACAGTCCTAACTGCTAAATGGAGTTACCGAGCTCTCCTCACTTACTTCTTCCCCTCTTCTCCCTCAGAAGCAGTAGCTGTAGAAATCTAGGAGTAGGAAAAGTGCCTACCTACCTTTGCCAGTGCAAGAATGGGTACTTTTTTTGTTTCACAGGAGCGCTATTTCCCCGTCAGCAGAGCTAGAGGGTGCTATTGTATAACCATTTATTTGGTGGTTTGTTCTGGGCTTTTTTTTGTTTCTGCTAAGAAATATTAGCAACTTTTTATTATTATTTCTTTAACCTGACACATTTAGAAATAGCTTTTCCCCTTCAGGCTTGATACTATAAACCTTCCTCATCTGGATGAGATCCTGACCCTTAAAAGGCACGGCTGCACATCTATCTTTACACAGAAAAAGAGAAGAAGGTGATAAAAGTCACATTTTCCTTTTCTTCCTAATCCTTTTTGCTTAAATAAAAACTGAGGTCTCTTAAGGATAGATGAAGGCTCAAATAAATAATTTATCACCTTATAAACTGTAGAAATCACCTGCTCCATCATCATTTCTATAGCAACGGTGCTGGAAAATGCAGTACAGAGCTGTGTATAGTGCTTCATGCAGTAAGGTTTTGTATTTGTACATACCTAGCACGATGGTAACCAGGTCCATGACAGAGGAAATAGGTTTTGAGGAAACGTATGGCTCCTGAAGAATAATAATGGCAAGGATTTGTCTTCTTTCCCATAAATTGCATCTTCCTGCTCTGTTTGCTCCTCATGCAAAAATCTCAAAATATGAGTTAACTAAATTTAAGTTACACTGGCTCTTGTTGACTGTTTTAAAGGGGCTGGTTTTGATAGAACTGCAAATATGGTTAATTGCTCATTTTTAACTAGAATCTGATAGACTCCACATCTGAAATGAAGAGTAAAATGATGCAATGTTGGTGTTTTGCCTTTCAGTTCTGGGAAGTCTGATGCTAAATGTAAAACCAGTTGCTTGATTGCACAGCTCATGCCTTCCTGCCCCTCATCTGAAAACCTGTGCAGCAGTGCGCACTGTCTCTGACCCACCCAGAATTCATCAGTACTGTTTTGAGATGCTTAGGGACATCTTGATTAAATATTTTGGCTGCCAGAAGCTTATTTGAAACTGTGGATGATTCTGTTTCAAAATAAGTTATCAAAGACCTTAAAAGAGAAAAACATTAAAGATTATATAGTGGTTCGGGGTCTGAAATATTTCTGTTCTTCAAATAAAATTGGATGGGGTTTTATTGGTTATTTCTCTACAGCAAAGCCTCAGAAGACCCTGATTTCTGAGCATCAAAGTCAAAGGCAAGAAGTAAATCAATGAGATTCCTTATGTGGCCAAACAACACAAGGGCTCTGAATTACCACGTAACACAAATCAGGCACAGCTAAAGATGACTCATCAGTCCTTTGCTTTACTATTTTGCCACTGCAGAGACTGAAAGTAAATATACACCCAAGTGCTTTGGGAGTAAAATGAAATAAAAATGCGTGAAGAATGCATTTGTCCGTGTGGCATGGAAAATATATTTCCACTGGAGTTAAGCTGAATTCTGCTTTGCAGTTAGTGCCCCAGCTTCTCAGGGAGAAAGAAAAGCAGGGCACAAATGATACATGTTTCCAGATGCATTTTTTTTTTAATTGTAGAGGTCATATGAGGAAAAGCCTATGTATGTTTATTAAAATTTGTCAACTAATGACTTGGTTTGGTTTTGTTTTACCCAGCTGCTGGACAGCCAACTACATTGTGACATGACTTTCAGTCCTCAAAACTTTCAAGAAGGAACTCTCTTCTCATATGCGTCGGCTGCCTCCAGACAATCACTTGTAAGAGCTTGAATCCATGGACATCATGGCTCTCATCTGATTTTGTAAAACTCACAGAAAAGCTGCACCTGCTCCTTTACAATGCAAAATATTGGGTTTTCCCTTTCTTAAGAAATTTGCAAAATGTGTGTGACCGTGTTTGGGAAGGCAGAGCCTAAGTACTATTAAAAATATCCCACCTTTCAGGTGTGCTTATGATTTCCAGCCTGTTACCTTGCTGTTTTGAAAGTAATAAGAAAATAAACATGCAATGAAGCTGTTTTGGTTTAATTTTTCTAGGAATTACAAAGTTTAAGTTTACAGAACCTTCATAGAATATGCCAACTGAGCTGAGAAGTAATTTTAAGATAGTATCTCATCAGTGCATTTGAAAAACTAAACATCACAACACGACTTCTCTGTTATAACTGAAGCTATAACTTTTTTTATACGGAGACTAGTTTGATAATACATCCTGTAATTCTGAAGCATTTTGTGTTTATATTACCTTCATTGGAGGGTAGGAGTTATACAAATAAATTATTGCACCTTTAGTGATAGGATTTTTTTGTTTGTGTACCTCAAGTAATGTTCATGACTAAAGCTTAGTATTCTCTCAAATAAAGATTTCTTCATTAAACCTAAAGACTGTATACCACTAACGATGGCAAGATTCCCGTTAGGAGCAATCCTTCTTGCTAAGTTCAGCAGCCCATTGTGTTATTAAACTTGGTGAAAGGTGATGTGGGGGAGAGGTGGCCAAGTGGGCAGACACAGCTGAATTGAGAATCTCTGAACTGCAGTTTGATGCTATGGTGAAGCTTCTCTCTTCGGTGTGTAACTTACTGATGCTCTGAGCTGGTTTGAGATCTACTCATTCATTTTCAAGCGTTATGGTTGGTTGAAGCCTCATGCAGAGAGACACATATGGTTTGGGTGCCCTCCAGAGCAGAGAATTGAACGGCCTTGAGCCTGTGTTCCTACATACACTACCCCAATAAAGTCAGCAAAATCCAGGAGCGTGGAAGGCAGGCAGGGAGGAGGCTGGCAGCCTAGGAAAGGAAAAAGGACTTAATTTGCCTGTATTTTCCTTTTTGTGTTTTGATTAAGCAGAGCTCCTTGCTAAAGTGATCCAGCAACTCATTGAAACAGTGGTCAGAGCTGTGTCATTTTATCTGCAATACACAGACAGAGTTAGGGGTGTGTTGCAATTGTAAAATATCTATCATTTTTTGGTAAATAGTTATTGGAAATATCCCATTTGAGCAGTTATAATGCAACTTACAATGGAAAAAAAATCTACTTATTCTGCCTTAAAACTGATTAAACTAAATTAATAGAGGTGTATTTTATCTACATGCACATCCATTGTCTTTTGATGTGTTGGTAAATGGAAATGAAGTGGCTATTAGGGAAGCAATAAATTCAAGTTGTTCTTTAGCTAGCAACTATTTATTTAAATGCTAGACAGTTGCTTGCATGTGAGTTGCATATCCATGCAAAACTGCGTGTCATTGAAAACCCATGTATGATGTTATCCTTGGAGGACATTGTTGACTATCTGTTGAAAAGTGACATGTTACTTCCTTAATATTGTGCCTTAGAAAATGCAAAGCTGTTGCACACAGTCAGTGATGACTCATGGATGCAATAAATCCAAAAAGCTGGAGTCCTTCATGGACTTCACCTGGGGAACATTTTTAAATAAAAAAAATCAGACAAAGGTTTTGGAAATAAGAGTGATGTCCAATATTTTGATCAACCATCTGCATGATTTACTGTTAAAGGGTTTTGATAACCAGGATGCTTACTCTTTGCATGTGGTCATCATAACATTTTCCCACAAATAATGCGTAACATGGGAATTCAAGAAGCAGATTTTATAACTGACTTTGTACATCTATATAACTCCATGAGCTGCATTAAGGATATGTGAATATATGATGTCTAGGCCTAATTTTTAAACAAGGCTGTGCATGCTTGTGCGTCTGTTTGGTGTAAGTCACTACCACTGCTTCACCCATGTGATAGAGTTTAGATGTGCAAATAAATCCCCAAGCGTATCAAAGGGTTGGGTGTCACGGGGGTTATATCCGCTTCTCATTCACATTAGGGGTAAGTGTGCAAAGGGCTTAGGAGCATGGTTGGGACTAAAATGCATGGATGGGGGGGAGGGTATGCATCGCACTGCGGACACACCACTGGGTCTCTGAAGCTGCATAGAAATTGATCCCAGTGTCTGTCAATTAGTTTCATATATGCATGTTTTAGCAAAGTTGACTGTATGTAAAGTGAAATGAAGCAGCGTTCTCAGATGATGATTTTTCCCCCTAACAAGCATCTCTTCACCAGCACAGAATAATTCTAAACAGTTTTCTAAGTTATACTTGCCAACTGCTTATGTTTGATTTTATATTTCCTTTGAAGTCTTATCTGGCAAATTCATTCAGGCTAAGATTTCTTTTTCTTCTTTTTTTTTTTTTTCCAGTTTAAACACATAAATATGATGATATATTTCTTATCAGGAACTTTGAGCACAAAAAAAAGCAAAACGCTTTACTGCATTTTAACTACAATGTAAATGTATTTGTTGCAAAAAATGATGTCTTATTGCTAAGCAAATACAATGTACGTAATGGGGTTTAGATGTTTCAAAATTCATTTAGCCTCTTACTGCTTTAGAGAACCTGAACAGGTGTCATAACCCATCTGTACTTTATAACCCCATTTTCCACGGTGTATTTTTCCTTACTCTTGCTATGTAGTGTTGTTGATGCAGTACATCTGTAGTTCTCGGTGAATGTCCTAAAGGTTGGTGAACCAGAAGCATCCTTATCTGCATGTCCATTCAAGGACAAGGATTGCTGTCCTAGCTGGGCCTAATGTTGAATACCAGTTACACTAATCTTTCCTCTATTTTATTTATTCTAAAATGCCTCTGGAAATTAGGAAAACTTGTCTAAAATGCAGCAGCTTTTATAGTAAATGTATGTTTATAAATAAAATGTTGATTACCTTTGGTGGTGTTGATTTTACTTACTATTAACTAGCTTCAATTGCATGCGATGTGTCTGTGTAACTTCATGAGCTGCATTAAGGATATGTGAATATATGGTGTCTGAGCCTTATTTTCAAACAAGACCGTGCTTGCTTGTGCATATATTTGGTATAAGTCACTCCCACACTGCAGAGTGCGTATATCCCACTGGAAAAAGCTTCTGCACTATTGGGGTAGGCTGAACCAAGCTATATTCCACAAAACTTAGTATATGAGTTGAGACAATCAAGAAAACATAGTTGAGATGGGACAGTACCCTGTGGATTGCTACTGTAAGCTGTAGCTGAGTATTTACAAGAGCATGTGTGTCTATCATGGTAAAAGATGAACAGAGATGGCTTTCTGTGAGTCAAACCCAAAGTCCTCAGAATACCTTTCACTGATATTGACGGACTGTGGTTCAGACTTTGACTCAATAAAGCACTTTATGTACTGCAAAGCTAAATATGCGCTTGGTTAATTCCATTTTTACATAGCCAAGATTCTTGAGTTTGTGCTTAGTTTTGCATGTGCTGAGGTATCTCTCTAGTTCTTGAATCCCAGCAAGCATGTGGCTTCACGAGTAACCAGCAGAAAGTTCACCTAGAATTTTAAAGTACTAACTTCCTCTGTTTGGGTCTTCAGTGGATGACAGGTTTGGTTGTGTGCCAGAAGCGCATCTTGGCTGTTAGATGAGTCATGGGGAAGCACTGACAAGTTAATTTTTGAAAGCAGATTTTTATCCCGGTGCCTTAATGGAAATGGTAGTGGTCTTACGTTATTTCTGTGCGTGTGCCTCTGGGCTGAGGGCCAGCTTTAGTCGGGGGTGGAACGCTGGGCTTCCTGGTGGCATGCTCCAGTCTGTGAGAGCAGTTCGCTGCCACTGGAGGTTGCTCGGAGGCTGGATTTGGAAGCAGGCAGACAGCTATTTCTGCTTCAGCAGCTCTGCACCAAGGTTGCTGAGCACCCAGACAAGCATAGCTTTGGCGACTGTGACCTTTATGAGCAGAATAAAATGGTGGAAATCCTGGTATGTTTTTTTATTATTTTCTGGTGAATGCAGCCTGGCAGCTCTGATCTGCTCACAGTCATCTATGGTCTTAAAAGGGCACTGATGGGGGTGCACACCACAGTCACTGGTTTACTGCCACAATAATTCCACAAACCTTATGAAAGGGGAGTTGTGTCACCTGCTCACCTTACCAGCTTCTTCATCTGCAGGTAGCAAAGGCTGCCAGGAGGGCCCTGAGAGAAACCACCCTGCTAACAGGGACTTAGCATGCTCCAGGAGAGGATGAAGCTTGCCCAGCAGCAGGATGAAGCTGGGGGCATATGGGAAAAACAGGGGGTGGTGTGGGAGAGGGGTCGGTTATTACAGCTGAGGTTCAGACATTGAGGCAGAGGATACCCCATGCAAAGGGGGATGTGTGCCAGTGCCCTAGGGGAGCTCTGTGCCTGCTCCACACCCAATCCAGGTGTGATGCCTCCATCCCTCCCCTTGCTCCCTTCACAGCCAGGCAGGAGGAGGGCTCTGTTCTGTCCAAGGCATCCTTGCTCCAGAGTCCAGCCACCCCTTTGTTTTGCTCCTTGTTTTCTCTCTGTAGCAAGTGTTTTGGTGCAGAGATCATCAGCAAACACAGCCAGACGCTGGTAGCTGCTGGAGGCTCTAGGCACAGGTAATGAACAGCAGTTGCTTGCTCATCTCATGAGTATTGATCGTTATCCAGACAACTCTTCTGGGGGATAGTTAGAAGCAGGCAGCTACCACTTTGTTCAGAAAATTAGCTTTAGGTACAGTCCTTGCTGCCCAATTTTGCAAAGATTTGGTCTCAGATGGATCCCCTTCCTGAAGCTGGTAAAGTACTTAATAAACCTTGCAGGGAGGGGGGGATGACTTTTCTCACCCCTTGTCTCTGCTCTCTTGAGAAAAGATTGGGTAAATGGTGAACAAGATGACAAAATGCTCATTTTCAGAGACACATCTGCAGTGAAAAACAGAAGGGGCTGTGGACATTGGAAGTGAGCAGATGACCACCATTTGGCTGGGGAAAAAAAGATGCAAGAAAAATACATCTCCCGTAAAGGCAAACAGGACTCCTATATACCTCTGAAAGCCTCCGGTATGAATGTAATTTCATCTGAATTTCCTGATAAGGGGAAATGACTAAACTGGAAGCCACTCAAGTTTTGCAAACAGTAAGAGCCCAAAATAGAGATAATACAAGGTAGGCTGCGACTCTTCTCACAGTATGGTGTGGGGTTGGCATTTTGGGGGGTTCTGCTTTCTTCTTCATCTTTGTTCTAAAATGTAGCATGAGTTAAACATGCAAGAGGGATCCTTACCCTTCTGCAAGGCTATAGCTGCTGCTGTTTAAACCTCACTGAATACACCATGCACTGCAAGACTAGCTATTGGAGCTCTCCTCCCCAAAACATATGGGGTTTTAAGCCATTTAGGGGAAAAAAAATCCATTATTTAAGGCAATCTTACGAGTCACTGTTTACTCACCCGTAGAGTCCATCTGTTTCACTGCATGTAATGCACTGCAGATTCTCCTAGCTAATGCCATATCTCTAGTTCACAGTTTTTTTCTAAGCAGCCAACCTTCTGCTTCAAACTTGCTGAAGCCAGTCACATAGGTCTAGAAACTAAACCAGAATTAACAGAAAAGCAAATCTTCCCTTGAAATAACAGAATTTATCAAATAGAAAGAAGAAAACAAGATATTTTGCAATTCCTTTTGTCTGTCACTTCTGATTATAGCCAACAAACTCCTTCAGTGACAAGCGCAGGAGCAGGCACAGGCCATCCATCCGCATCTCTGGGAACTACCTGATAGCTTCTCATGTGGAGTGTCAGAGTGGAGTGTTAGGACCTGTGGAACAGATGTCTCAGGTGGTTAGGTCAAAGGTTTTCTTCCAAAAAGGTGAGCACCAATATAGGATAGCAAATGATGCTTCTTCTGTAACACAGGCTGTAACTCTCCAAAGTAATCTTTTGCCCTAGTCTGTGGTTTGCAGGAGCTCACTAAAATGTGCTTTCCATATGACATACCTGGCATCTAATTCCTTTCTTGTGAAAAAAAAATCTTGGGCAATGTTGCACCTCAAGCACGTGATGCCCTGTGGGAAAACCTGTTGCTTTTGACAGTATGCTCAGGCTTTGAGACTCTCCTAGAGAATTTTGCATGACCTTAAATATAGTTGCCTACATCTGACATTTGTGTAAGTCCCTCAAGGACTGGTTCCCTTGGTCTTCCAACAGTTTAAAGAGCTTGCAAAACAAAAAAAACTCATAAAAATAACCAAACTATGTTTTCAAGGCATTCACAAATGCACATTACTGGATAACAGGATGGTTGCTAAGTCTGTATTCCCAGCAACAAAATCACCAATGCAACAGATATCAGCCAGTCATGCTACTCCTATATAGGTTCTACAGCATAAGCTGTGAAGATCAACATCTTCTGCAAATGAGAAAATTTCCTATATTCAGTCCTAGCTGAGAGACTCTTAAAATATGTCTTGGGAGAAGACTTTCACAACAGAATAAAATCACATACCTGTACCTGTCACCTGAGGGTGGGATGTCATGCCCCAGGATAGCATGACACACTGGCGGCATCTCAAAGCATACCCAATCACTTAAAAGAACTATATTGATACGAATATGAAACTTTATGGAATATATACTTGGAAGCACTCTTCCCAGGTGCTAATGGAGATAAAAAGATTACAAACATATCAGGAAGGTTTCAGAAACAGAGTCATTTAATCTTTTTCAGCTCAGAAAATTACTAGAATGTACCAGACAAACGAACTGCTTCTGAAACAACCTCCGTATTGATGGTAGTGCCAGAACTGCTGTTCCAGGGACCTGGACTCAGGTGCTTGCAATGGGTATCCCCTCTTCTCTGTGGCCAAGTGCTCTTTGGCTGTCTTTAGGGTGGTTCATAAAACACTGCACAAGTTCAGGGTGGAGAGGGGAGTAGCACTAAACCTCTTGTTCCTCAGTATGTCCCTATCACTCAGATTGGAGGTGCCACCTCCAAATGCACTTTCCTGCGACCAAATCTAAACATTGCATATGAGAACAAAGTGGTTATTTTTCCCACTAAATGTATTAAATGTAAGGGTGGGGGGTTTAGTCCAATTACAAACTTTTCTTAAGAAAAATGAATTCTGGTGAGTGATTTGGGATTTGGCATCTGTATGATTTATTGTCTAATACTGATATATTGACGTAGACTGGATTTCAGCATGGGCTTTGTTGGCCTTTGTGCTACTATTCAAGTCTTAGTTTAAAGCTTTTTCTACTGACTGACACATGATGATAACACTCAGATCATCACCAATCTGAGGGGGAACTGAGCTCTCTGTTCCATTAACAGACATTTTGGAGGGGTTTTAGAAAACATTTGGCTTGGTTCATATTTGATGTAGCTTTTTAGTGCCCCTTCTGGTTCTATGGGTTTATACTGGAACCCTTCTTGGACAGAGGGCAGTGTTCATGGCGTGCCCATTCCCTGGAGAGCAGGAGAGACAACTTACAGAGTGCAGGGCAGGAGAGCCACATATGTCTCCTGCAAACCCTCTTTACCCAGCCATGTCCCAGTTAGGCTTCAGATAAGTGTGAAGAGAGCAATATTAGCTAAAACTGTGAAATGTATTCTGCCTTCTTGTTCCAAGTAGCCACAGGTCTTAGGCTGAGTTTAGAAGGTAAGGAATCCAGTTAACACATCTTACCAGTAGTTCTAAATGTATCTTGTTACTAGTTTGGAAAAGGCAGTGCAACATTGAAAAGGGAGCTATGACAAAGCGTGCTGCTAACTCTTATCATTACAAGTCTGTTCCAACAGACCAAAGCTGAATTTCAAAATTAATTTGCAGCCTCACAAAACCACTTTCAACCACTTATCTTGAGATGCAACCTACCTGTTTAGCGTGTATGTGCGTGCTGACAGCAAAGCTGGGAGGTAGTAGCAGGGGCAAATCAACTGGTTCCAACTCTCATTCTCTCCATTTTGCCTCAGCTGGCACTGTTATCTCTCAGAGCGTTTGTTATGGATACACATGGGCACACAACAGTTGAAAAGCCATTATCTCTTTTAAAGGTAGTGACTAATGTGCTTTTGCCCGCAGCGATGTGAAAAGGCACGGGAAGGTTTTGCTGCAGAATCAGCTCTGTTCACCTCACATAAAAGCAGCTGCATTTTCCAAATCTTTTTAGAGGAACAGAGGTCTTCATTTGCTGCAAACATTTGCTGGTAGCTTTCTTTTTATATTTTTCCTGGAACTGTAGATTAGTATTTTTATATCCTTCCATGCCTAGCAAATAGGCAATTTTTAGTTTGGTTTTTTTCTCTGAGTAGTGTAAAAGAATATTTCATTGCCTTAGTGATACAGTCTCGTATAGGTATATGTGGTTTGGATATCAAAACTAGAAGTAACTTTCAACAAAAATCATGACAGCTGGCTTTTTTGTCTGAAGTGGCAAAGCCCATCTACCACAATGTTCCGCAATATTAGTGCCAGGCACGTCCCCAACTGGTAATGATGCACAGAGGCTTTCCCTAAGTGAATCAGAATTGTCACAGCTAACTGATGCCTTCACTGCACTGTGTTTTATACAGAAGAGGATGGTGCCTGTAGTTTCATTTGTAAGGCTTGCCTCATTAAATCACCTTTGCAGATGATAGACTTCCAAGAAACCTTTGGATAAACCAAAGACAGAGGAGCTCAATCGGCTACATTGTCTTTGCAGTGTGATTCAGGGTGTGAGATGAAGGGGAAGGAGAAAGCTTTTGATTTGCACAAAGCTGCATGTCTTCCATGTAGTTGGGTTTACACATAGGAAAAAAAGGCTGAGTACTGGAATGGGTTACCCAGGGAAGTTGTGAATGCTCCATCGCTGGCAGTGTTCAAGGCTGGGTTGGACAGAGCCTTGGGTGGCATGGTTTAGTGGGAGGTGTCCCTGCCCCTGGCAGGGGGGTTGGAAGTAGGGGATCTTAAGGTCCTTTCCAACCCTAACTATTCTATGATTCTATGATTCTATGACTAGTGACACAGCTACTGCATTTCTTTATCTACTGTTCAAATTTATGTACATGGTACATTAACTTCAAAGCTGTATTTTTTCATGTGCGGCTGTGTTAAGTAGACAAAATAATTGAGCAAAGTATAGATGTGGATAAACTGTTGATGATGGAATATTTTCACTCAATACTTGGCTTTCTCAATATGTCTCTTCATATTGAATGCTTAAAATCTGCTTACGGCGTGAATACAATTAAACACATGAATACCTTTCTCTTTGCTGCATCAAGGCTTTTCAGGCATCCTCTAAACCCAAAGCCACAAGAGGCTGTTTTTGCACACTTCCAATTGACAATAGCCCTCGTGCACGGTTAACCCAGGAGCTGAAGGCTCTGCTTAGCAAGCTTTGACACAAAAAGTAATCAAGTTTATCTCCTACCAGCTATAGGCAAGGTAAATGAAGAAGGCAAATAAATCACCAGATGCAGAAGTGATAACTAACTTACAGGAACTGCGTGCCTGTGATGGAAAAATTACTTCAACAAGGAGCAAGCTCTCCAAGGGTGAATGGTGGATTTACAACACTTGCCTCTTTCTCTCAACTTAGCACATAGCCAGTTTCTTAGCCCAATCCTGCACACAGATAAAATCTCCCATGGCACATTCCAGCTTGCCTGGAGCCACATTTGGCCAGAGCCTGCTCTGCCCAGCTGCCCAGCACTGCCAGAGCCCTGCTGTCTGAGCCCCACAGCCCAGCTCAGGGAACCTCTCTCCTCCCTCTGCTCTAGTCTGCTGTCACCATCCACTGCAGACAGCTTCAATTTTCCCCCAGATGCTAGGGATTCTGCTTTTTTAGCCAGATATCCTTCTCCATTGATCAATATAGCTTTCTCAGCTGCCTGCTGACCATCTGCACTCAGAAAGAAGGCTGTAAATAAGTATAATCACTGCCCAGTAGGCTTTGGAAAGGTGCATGCAAGCAGGGCAGGCACTGCCTGCCGTGGGGACTCTTGCAGAAATAGACAAACAATAAGATGGTTGGAGCAGCCCAAGTGTGGCAAAGCTGTGCACATGCTGCTTAGAGTATCTTTATTAAATCCTTGTGGCTAGTGAGGCAAATGTAAGAAGACATATTTCTCCACAGGCTGCCTTAATACTTTTCATCATGGAAAGGAAATAAATTCTACAATATAATTTTATTTGTTTACAGTTTTAAGGCAAGATGTATCTCTTTTGCCAGTACTGAGCTGCAGCTTGAATACAAACACCAATTACTTCTTCTGTATCATCGCAGTAATACAAAATAATTTGGACAAGATTTTGAATCATTTTGAATACAACAATACCTGAGCACCCAATATCAGGGACTTGGAAGCAGCTGGATTTTTGAGGATAACTGACTGCACACCCTCAGATAATCAGGCATCTTTAGCATACTTCAAGTCAGGTGCCCAGATGCACTGGCTTTGTGTAAAACCGTAGGCATCTAGACTTGCTTTTTTAGGTTTTCAAAGACATTTCAAATAGCTGAAAAAGAAAAGAGGGACTACAGTCAGTGGGGTGTTTCCTGTCCCACACATTGAATCACTGGTGTTTACAGAGCTCATTGTCACCAGAAAACAGTGAAGCCCTTTTGCAGTCGTTAGTTTCAGATTTAAGAACACGACTGTGAGGCAGAAAAATATTATTATATTTGTATTTCTAAATGGATAAATGGGTCACAGAAATTAATTGTCCAGAGGAAGAATGTATTCACTAGTTAATTTAATTTAAGCTACAACCTGGCAATAAGGGTGGGAGGTAGAGGCAGATAAAGAGAAAAAGAAGACAGGCGTTTAACAGTGCCTGTGTTGGCACAGTTTACTCTGTGAAGCACAGTGACTATGGAGTTCAGAGGGATGGGGTACTGCAGTATAAGTCACCAGAGCAAGAAGCCCATCAGCACAGAGTCAGCCTGTCTAGAAATGAGGCACACAAAGCAGCAGCACCCTTTCCACTGCCTCAGCCAGACTACCAGGAACGGCCGGCTGAAGCCAGCTCCAGCCTCCCCTTGCAGATCGCAGTTACTTACCATACAGTCCTGTTGAGTTAGCAGATCATTTCCTATGCTTGCAGCTGAGTGCGGCAAGCTGAACCCCTCTGCTTAAACACCCTTATGAGAGGACACATGGCAAAAGGTGTTCCCTTTCTGGAAATAAGGATTTAAAAACTGTAAACAGAATATTTTCATGAGGGATGCCTGCTGCAGTGAGAACTGTGGTGGTGTGCACGTGTGGTTTCTTTGGGCTTCTCTACAGGCTGTGCTGCTTAGCTAGGTGGTGTTAGCTTGGCTTCCCAAGTCTCACCTATGGAGTAGGAGAGCTAGAAACATCCACACTGCTCTTCCCACAGCAGCAGCTGTATTGTCTGCCTGGAGAATAGCAAAAAGATACTAAGATACTATTTTATCTGAGTAAAATAAATTTTAAAAGTCTAAAAATCTTTTTATTGGGAGAGGAGGTGAAGAAAAGATTTTCCACAAAGTTTTGGTGTCAAATCATCTTCTTCACTTAATTACAGTTACTCAAATGAATGGTCTGCAAGGTGCTTATCCTTTGGAGGTGGTTATGCTGCATAACATGCCTGTCGGGATGCTGGGACATGCCAGGATATGCTCACCCAGAGAAGCCACTTGCATGTGCACAGAGAAGATACCTACCCCTGCCAAGAGCAGGCAGCATCCTAGAGGGCTCTCTCTGAGACATGTTTGTGGTCAACTATTCTTTTTCACACCCGTTCTGTAGGGCTTTTTGGTAGGAAGTGCTACCTTATATACTCCTCACACGACAGAAACCTGATTTCCCAGGAAAATGATGGCCTCTACAAGGCTAGGGCCAGCCTATAGCTGAACAAATGGTTCTGCTGGCTCAGCAGTGACCTGCAGCTGTGTGTAGCACCAGCACCCAGGGAGCAGCCTGACCTTCCTGCTGGTGAGGGGAAGCCCAAAGCTAGGGTGTGCTGGAAGAAGAATTGTTAGACCAACTCATCCACAACAAATATTGTAAAAAGAAACTGCATAGATGCTACCTGTATTCTGCACCAAGAGTTCAATGCATGCTGCAAAAAAAAATTATACTATTTCCTTTGGAGTGCGACAGACATTGTGTAACAGTATCTTCTGGATGAGGATTTTAAATAGTTAAAAGGATTCTTCCATTTCAGTGAACCCTCCGCTAGAAGAAAGCAAACAAGAAAAAAATGCCCAGATTGTGCTCTTACTTCAAGTCATGACAAGTATTGTGATGGTGACTGCTGCCACCCAGCTAAAGGACTGAGGCACTTTGTAAATCAAATTCCAAGTAAGGAAATTGGTTTGTGAAACCTCCTCGGCGTGGAGTCACAAGCTGTCACAGTGTATTAACATTATGTTACTGGAGTAAAAAGCAAAACAAATTAAGATGTTTAACAGCTGAAATCTGAAGCAAAATTGTGTTTAATGCTGAAAATCTTGTTAACATATTTTCAGGCTTCCCTTTCCCCCGATATTAAATCTCAGTGTGTGTTTGCAAGCATCTTTTTATCACACATAGAAACCTACTGCATGAGAATAAGAACTATACATGACATATGGTAAGGAAGGATGTTTCACCGTGCATACAAAACACTTCAGCATTGCCGCAGCATATAGCAGGCACATGGGAAGATTTTAAGGACCACGGGAGAAGCACAGCTGGAATTTCTCGCTTGTCTGTGGTGACAGAAAGCATTGCATCAAGAGCAATGGGCCCAAACTGAAGATTACACATGTTGTAGCATGAGGAGTAATTTGAACTCCCAAATTGCTTTTTCTTTCATATTGGCTCCCACAATGAAAGAGCCATTAAGGGTTTTAGTGATCTTCCAAGGCTCTGCTTCCAGCAGAAAATTGGCTCCTTCTCCTTGGACACAAGACCAATTTTTAATTGAATTTCAAGAGATGATGGATGTTATGCTTTATTCCAAGTCTATATGCTAAATTAACAAGGCTGTCTGCTTAGTTTCCTCTTTTGAAACCACATTTTGATGAGTTTCTGCTAATTCTCTTACACAAGGCATTAGACATGTGAACCAAGTCCTTATTCAAGAGTTGAAATAATAGACATTTTTGCCAAGCTTATTACTTTAGATAATAAATTGGAGGGACAATAATTTGCTTTCTGAAAAAGACTTACCCACTGAATTATTTCAAATAGAATAAAACTAGATATACCACATATTTTCACCAAAGTATTTAGAAAATATTAGTTAATACTTAAATGTCTATCTTGGAGCAGAGATCATTCCATTAAGTGCCTATTTAGTGTTTCTTTTCTTCTGCATACTCCCTCTGGTCGCTTCAAAGATACCAGAAAGTCCCTCAGGACTACAGAATATGCTTAGCCTGAATTAGGTTTATTTATTCATCTTTTTACTTGTTAACAAATGCCATTGATAACTTAAATAATCATTTTTGTGAAACACAGAAAAAATTACATAGAAGTAAATGCTTTTCTTAACTCTGGCTGCTGCAGTAGCACTTACATAGTGCTGTAAGGGAAGAAGATGCCTCATAGAGGTAAGCCATTGGGAAGGGAATTTAAAGTGAAATTTTGGGCTGAACATAAAAATATTGGAAGCAAAATTCTGACTAACATGGGCAAAACCAGGGACCAGCTCTATTAAATATATGTATAGCTGTCTACCAGTAGAAGCTGGCTTGTTCCTTGAAAATAATTGGGGTAGGCAAAGAGGAGCCCACCTACTTGCAGGACAGTGGGTACTGTTGCTTGAAGAGCAGTAAGCCTGCAGTTAGGAACACCTTTGCATGTATGTTTATTCTTTCCAAATGGGAACATTTAAAAACAATCGCGTGTGTAATTTTAAAGTAGCCCAGGACAGCAATAAACAGTCTTAATGGTTTCCTTTTGGCAGCACAGCCTTAGCTGACTTTCTTACTTCAGAAGGAGCTTTTCAGATGAATTGAACAAATTGGCCATGTGGATTGGGGTTTGCACTTAATTTGTCACAAAATTGTGGTTCTCCCCTGGAAAACCAAAAACAATGCAAAAATACCACTGTCAGTGTCTTCATCAAGAGGAGGTCAAAACCAGACATGATGTTTATCAACTAATAAAAGCAGCAGGTTGAAAGAATATGGTTTAAATAGATGAGTAATTTAAACATGGAATTAATAGAATAATATAATATATTCATCATAACTGAATAATGGCCTTCTCACAGGTAACACAGTGTGGAAAAGCATGTTCAGGTCTTTATTTGCATGTGATTATGCTTCCAAATGGTAGCCTATTAAATAAAATAGCCATAAAATGTCAATTCTTTCTCACAGCACTGTATTTCAAATATACCAGTCTTATCCTAGTACTTACACAGAGGCTGCCAAAGATTCATTTTTGTCAATGTTTTGTGCTACAGCAGAATGACTCAGGACCAGCTTTAATTATGGCTGTAGCCTGAATGATCCTGCAGAGCATATCATTATACCTCAGGAGAAGCTAATGGCTTGTCTAGGTTTTATAATTGTCCAAATCTTCTTTTCTATCAGTTTTCCATCAGTAACATCTCATTTGTTTGAGTTGTATGCTGGTGAGACAACTATCCAACCTGGGACTGCTATTACTAAATAAATAAATAAATACATAGATAAATAAATTACATGTTATGGCAACTAAATAAGGAATCTTTTGAAGTTATTTCTTTAGAACAAGAAATTGGTGTGGGTCTTGAAATAGCGTACCCTCATGGAGCTACACTGATTAGCAGTATTTGATACATTTTATAGCTACTGTTTGTCTAACACAATAGCACCAGTGATTAAGCGATTTGTGCCTCCTGACACAGTAACAGATTAATATTTCTCAAATCTCTGCAGGCATACACTGAAACTAAGCAATAAGTTTAGAATCTTTTTTCAATAGGCAGCAACATGGTTAATACCAATTTTTTCAAAATCACAAATCTCAGTTTAATGACGCTAAAAGGAGAAATAGAATCCCCTCCACTAAAAGCAGGGGTTTCTTTTCACAGCTCCTTGAGGCACAAGGCAGTAGCTCTGTCAGCAGTGCAAGTTTGTCAGCATCAGTGGGGATGCCTTGGCACTTTAAGGCCTATCATCACAGCTCTTTAAACTGTGTGGCAGTTTGGTACCAGGGTGGAAAGGGAGGGTCTGTGTGCTCACAGCAAAGAGAACTGAATGGCTTTCAGGAGGAAAGGTTTTCTGGGGACAATTCATAACCTCGGCGAGCAAACAAGGGACATATATAAGCAGTTTTGGTGCACTGGATGGCATTGGGGTTGAGCATCCCCTGGGGCCTCACAGCCAAACTGTGGTTGCAAGTGAGAAAAGAAGCAGGTATTATGGAGGGAAATAAATTGCATTTCAAGTGCACCTGTCCATGAGAAAAATTCAGGGGAGCTTAAGGTCTTTGTGACACCCTGTGATACTCTTCAGAAAACACATCCCTTACAGCTAATTTAGCAATGGGAGGAGAAGGAGACCACAGAATCGAAACAGCAGGTTAAACTGCACTGGAAAATGTAGAAGAAATAAACAGACGAATTTTCTGAGCCCATACTTACAGGCTATGGAGAGGTTTCAGCACTCCCCAGTTTCAGTGGGACCACAGCCTTCTAAAACACAAATAGCAGCATGTCTTCCTCTTCCCTTCTCCTCTGCTTAAGGACTGACATAGAAGAGTCTTTAAGTCTCTTGTTCTGCCAGCAACAGCAGTAGTCTAGCTGGGGGCTTTTGGGGAATTCATCTATCTGATCCATCTCTCTTCCCTGCTGCCCCAGCTAAACACCTGTAAGAGAGTCTTTCTCCTCCCATTGATTTCCGGCTTCCGTATAAAACTAAGTGTCTCCCAATCTATGATTTTATTCTTAAAAGTAGTATGCTGAGTAGATCCCCCTGAAACCAATATTGGCGGAAGCTTCTCAATGCTGTAAATCCAGAAAAACCTGATGTGTTCATGCATGTCACAAGTCTCTTCACAGTGTACTAGCACTAGTTTCATTTCAGAGCACTGTTGTGGCTTTGGTCTGGCTGGTCTTTAATCCTCAAGTACTGGCAATACCTGGTTGCATTGCCATTTCGGCGTATTCATGCCCCAGACATTACCAGATTTTTATTCTTTAAAATTATACATTAAGGTGATTTACTCAGTCCAGCTGTTTCAATTCCTTTATGGGAGTGACAAGGTCAACACAGAGCTTCTCTTGCCTTTCTGTAACTCTGCTCAAGAAAACCCTTCAAGTGTACCTACAGTTTTCATGTAGACAAGCCCAAGAGCGAAAGAGCAGTGACCTCAGCACTGGCAGGGAATTAACTCTGTAATCTAATAGGGTTTCTTTTTCCATTTCTAAATAATGGGATTCTATTAGACCAAACTGTAGTCTCGTCTTAATGATAATTTATCATATAGCATAGCTGAATTTTTCCTTTTATAAATCATAAGGAATTACAATACACAGTTATATAATTGAATTTTCTTTTGTACCATTAATGTTTTTCATTGCTTAGAGAAACCCCTTTTTGTTCAGAACTCACATGTAACTGGGTTTAGAAATCACAGGGGTTTTAATACGCCTATTTCTAAGTGATCAGTTACTTTCATTTTTATTACTTTAAAGTATTTTGTAAGAAGTCTTTAAAACTATAATACTTTAAAACTATTTTATATTTATGAGGATTTATACAAATGATTCTGCACAATTTTAAAGACAAATCTGGCTGTAAGTTTATGGATATACCCCAAAATCTCAACAACAAAAAAAATTAATTCATGATCTCTGACAGGAAATAATTATGGTTAATTAATTCCCATATTGACATTTAAATGTATTAGTGGTATGCACCAGTGAACGTATTGATCAATGGAAGTAATCAGTAATAATAGGAAAAATTAATCACTTTTGAAGATGTATTTTACTCCAGCTGTGGAATGTACTTTGGCAGGATTGAAGCTGGATTTCTGAAGAGGATCTCGGATTCCTCTGTGAATATATGAGGAACTAATACTTACCAAAAATGACAATGAAGATGTAAACATAGGAAATCTGGGAGGCCATGCTTTCATTTGCTTTTAGAATATAGAAATAGAGAGTGATGTATGACCTAAAACTTGTGATCTAAGTTTCTAAACCCATTTGTGGCACTGATCAGCAGCCGGTGATTTAGAAGAACACACAAGAAAAGTTTTGGGGGGAAATATTTGTTAAAGGTCTCATCTTCAATAAGCAGAGATTGGCCTCCATCCTGAAATGGGTGGGTTTATATCAGAAATCTTTCAGAATCTTTTATTAACTCCAACTGTACTGGCTGGATATTCTTCTTTAAGAGCTCTTTTTGTTTGTTTGTTTTTCAGAATTCAGTTAAACTCTTGACCTCAACAAAATCTTATGGCAGTGAACCTCAGTTTGATTCGATGATTACCGAACAATTGGAAGCATCTCCCTTTACCATTTCTAAACTTGCTGAGGCAAGAATCAAATGATAGCACTGTTACACATTATCCTACTTTTTTTGTTTCTCCTAATCTCAGAAGAGAGCTTAAGTGATGTGGTCATCGAAAGGGAGGTAAACGGGTAAACCCCAGAAGTGACTAATTTAACTTCTCCAGTTTCATCAGTATTTTAGTATCCATATGTAGGTAACATTATAGAGTACAGCACCCCCCCTTGTTACTACAAATAATTTTCATCCTCTCTTGAATGATATGCGCTCTCTCTCAATCATTCTTGCCGCCTTTCTGTGAATGTTACCAGATTTGGCAGTCAGTGAATCAGAAATATTTTGGGACTGTTACATTCCCACTGGGAATCGAATACGATGGGAGTGAAGGGCTTAGATGCCATAGAATCATAGAATAATAGAATAGTTAAGGTTTGAAAGCACCTTAAGATCATCTAGTTCTGACCCCCCCTGCCATGGGCAGGGACACCTCACACTAAACCATGCCACCCAAGACTCTGTCCAACCCAGGCTTTAACACCGCCAGCAATGGAGCATTCACACCTTCCCTGGGCAACCCATTCCAGTGCCTCACCACCCTTACAGTAAAGAATTTCTTTCTCATATCCAATCTAAACTTCCCCTGTTTAAGTATGAACCTGTTACCCCTTGTCCTATCACTACAGTCCCTCGTGAAGAGTCCCTCCCCAGCATCCCTATAGGACCCCTTCAGGTACTGGAAGGCTGCTCTGAGGTTTCCACGCAGCCTTCTCTTCTCCAGGCTGAACAGACACAACTTTCTCAGCCCATCTTCATAATGGAGGTGCTCCAGTCCCCTCATCATCCTCATGGCCCTCCTTTGGACTTGGTCCAACTGTTCCATGTCCTTTGTATGTTGAGGACACCAGAACTGCACACAATACTCCAAGTGAGGTCTCACAAGAGCAGAGTAGAGGGGCAGGATTACCTCCCTCGACCTGCTGGTCACGCTCCTCTTGATGCAGCCCAGGATATGGTTGGCTTTCTGGGCTGCAAGCACACACTGCCGGCTCATGTTCATTTTTTCATCAACCAGCACCCCCAAGTCCTTCTCCACAGGGCTGCTCTCAATCCCTTCTCTGCCCAATCTGTAGCTGTGCTTGGGCTTGCTCCGACTCAGGTCAAGGACCTTGCATTTGGCAGGGTTAAACACCATCAGGTTGACATCAGCCCACCTCACGAGCATGTCAAGGCCCCTCTGGATGGCATTCCTTCCCTCCAGCGTATCAACCGAACCACACAGGTTGGTGTCATCAGCAAACTTGCTGAGGGCTCACTCAATCCCACTGTCCATGTCACCGACAAAGATGTTCAACAAGACCGGTCCCAACATTGATCCCTGAGGGACACCACTCGTTGCTGGTCTCCAGCTGGACATTGAGCCATTGACCACAACTATTTGCGTGTGGCCATCCAGCCAGTTCTTTATCCACCGAGTGGTACACCTATCAAATTGATGTCTCTCCAACTTAGAGACAAGGATGTCATGTGGGACAGTGTCAAATGCTTTGCACAAGTCCAGATAGATGACTTCAACTGCTCTACCCCTGTCCATCAGTTCCGTAGCTCCATCATAGAAGGCCACCAGATTGGTCAGGTAGGATTTCCCCTTAGTGAAGCCATGCTGGCTGTCACCAGCCACCTTGTTGTTTTTCATGTGCCTCAGCATGCCTTCCAGGAGAATCTGCTCCAAGATTTTGCCAGGCACAGAGGTGAGACTGACTGGTCTGTAGTTCCCGGGGTCATCCATTTTCCCCTTCTTGAAAATGGGAGTTATATTTCCCTTTTTCCAGTCATCGGGAACTTCACCTGACTGCTAGGATTTTTCAAATATGATGGACAGTGTCTTAGCAACTTCTTTTGCCAGCTCCTTCAGGACCCACGGATGGATTTCATCAGGTCCCATGGACTTGTATATGTTCAGGTTCCTAAGATGGTCTTAAAACAGATCCTCTCGTACAGTGGGCCCAGGGTCTTCATTCTCACACTCCAAGCGTCTGCCTTCCAAGACTTGGGTGGTGTGGTCAGAGCATTTGCCAGTGAAGACTGAGGCAAAGAAGTCATTAAGAACCTCAGCCTTCTCCAAATCCAGGGTAGCCAGTTCTCCCGATAGCTTCTGGAGAGGGCCCACGTTGTCCCTAGTCAGCCTTTTATTTGCAATGTACCTATAGAATCCCTTCCTGTTATCCTTAACATCCCTAGCCAAGTTTAATTCTCCTCTTTTTCTGCAGCAGGACAATACCACCCAGTCCACGTTTATCAAACTTATGTCTCCATAGGGATACCCCCAGTGATAATTAGATCTATGTGTTCAAAGCATGACTGTTCTAAAATAGGCTGTCACATAATATATTGCAAGTGCATACAGTAGCAGTAAATGCAGTTGAACCACCACTCTTTCAGATATAAGAAGAATTTATTATAAAAAATGCAGACACCTAGTTCATAAAGAAAGCATGGAACTGTGGAGTTAAAGTGAGAGGGGGGTTCCTCTATGTTTGACTCTATATGTGGTGGCATTTTGTTTGCAGTATTACCTATGGATATTACTGAACTGCTTATTTTCAGAGTTCACCCCTTTTGGTAACCTTTTTAAAGGTACCACAGCAGGAGTATTTTGGTAACTATGTCTAAAGGGCCAGGAACTTTTGAGCTTATTTTGAACTACAGCGTCAGACTCTATAGACAAAAAAAAAGTAGGAATAACCTGTAGCCTGTGACAGCCTGAGAAATATGCCTGTGTAGCTGTACATCACATTGAACTCCACTAACACTGCGATAATGAACCTCAATGACAATTAAAGCTTCCACTTTGTAGCAACTTTGCTGTCTCTCCCCATGATCCCCATACTGCCAGCAAACCTGAGGTAAAGCAATCAAGGACTTGCTGAAACTGAATTGCCTTCTATTTGGCTCTCCGGAAGAGAGTCCTGCAAGCCAAGGAGGCCACAGCAGTTGAAAGCTTCACAGAGCACCACAGAAGGAAGGCGGATCAACACTGAGCCAGATCCAGCATGTTCATGGTTACCCACAAAGAGGCAGGTGAAGGGAAGAGGTGATTCCTGTCTCTGGTTGGCTAACCTGTGCGTTCCCTGGTGTTCCTTGGCCTACTTGATGACCTCTTGTGTATAGGGTACAGAGTTGTTTTGCTAAGATGGAGCCACATTTTAGTAGTACTCTGGATGAAGCCACCAGCTTATTTAATAATAATTGTCAGGTGACAGTTTATAAAGGACCAAATGAAACTGGTACAAAAGCAGTTACATTATATCTCCCATTGTAACGTGGTCTCCATAACACAAGTCTGCTCTGTGGAATTATAAGGGTAGTCTATAGATTAATGTTTGACTCCTAATGACTCACACGAAAGTAGCAGCAAGAGTTACAGACAAGTATTAGTTTAGCAGAAGTCTAGGAATTACTAGTGAGCTTCATGTCCCATTCCCTCTCTGTACACTGGGATCCTTCCCATGTGAAGAGACCCAAGATTTTGCCTTCAGAAAGAGCTTTCACTTCAGACCACAGCAGTAAGCTAGTGGCCTCGGCTGGAGTAAGGCTGGTTCAGGAAACTCCTGGTAGGTACATCCATTAGCACTTCCAACAGTGTCAAAAAAGGTGGGAGAAAAAGAAGATTAAAAAAAACATTCTACTTGACCACAATCACTTTTCATGACACTTCCTTTTCCCACTGGTTGGTAATAGTTTGGTCACTTTATTAAGTAAGTGTAGATATGTAAATTTAAACTAGTTAGACACACTTGCTTCTCAGTGAAAAGGATTCTTTTAATTAATCATAATTTTCCTGTATGCTGGCTATGTATTCCTTGGTAGCAAAATGAACATTTGCATTGCCATGCATCTATCTAAGATATGCATACTGCAATCAGGAATTAGTTTATCTGCTAATGTATTTGAGAAAAGTGAGAGTGTGTGCAAATTTGACATTATACTTGAATTTCAAGTCTTGGTATTTAGAAGAGCAGACAACGAAACACTCAAGTTGCCCCAACACACAATGTGAATTTGCCACTAAACTCTTCAAGACGCAAAATGTGATCATATTGAATTTGATTTGTATAGTAAAACAAATTATTCTTTATTTGAACAAGAGGGGGTAAAAACAACAAAAATGACCTCATTTCTTTACTAAGCATCTTTTGACTTGTCAGATCTCCATGCCTTGTGAACTCCAGATCATTTCTTGATGTTACGGATCAGCTTGCCTGTTACGCTTTCACTATTTCCATTGGTAAACAGCCTTGGAATTAAAGTGAGCAGCCTCTTGGCATCCTCTTCCTGCCTGGGCTCCTGTTGGGTACCCCCTGGCCCTTCTCTAGCTTCTGTGCTTGTAAAGGTCAGCAGCAGTCCTGTAGATTACTTAATTAATTGAATTCTCTGACTCCCGCCTTTGCAGAGAGGTGGGAGAAATAAACTTCACCTATTTTCAAACCATCCATTTCTACCTGACTGAGCAACCATGAAGGCTGATGAATTAACCCTTCCAACTGATCTGCCACCGTCCTTACAAACAGTGGGTGCCACATGCCCCAGGCCTCTGGCCATTCCTTGTGCTATATGGGTGGCCAGAACATGGAAAGCAGAGGCTTAGGAAAGGATTTAAGGGTCAGAGGAAATAAAAGAACAGAAGTTTCCAAAAAGCACTAATGAGAAATTTAGATATCTAAGTGGAAAATTGTGATCTGAAATAGAGAGGTGATCTTAGCTCTCTATGAACTACTAGTGAGTCAGACACTGCAGTGTTTTGGTACCATGCTGGTATCCCTTTTGCAAGGCATCTTCAGAAATATGAGACAGTGGTTCCAGCTCTGGAAAAGATTTTCAAAGTTTGAGCATTAGGGAGTGTAGATGTGAAGGGGACAGCCGACCGAGTTTATCAGGAACAAGATAGATCAAGATGCCAATCAGTTTACAGTGTAGTAAAATTAAAAGAGAAAAGTTCTAGCAAACATGTAGCTAGATCTACTGCTGGGAGCTGAAGCTTTCATATTGGAAATAAAGCCCAAGTTTTAGCTGACAAAATAGTGAACTTGGGGAAAAAAAATAATCCCAAAGAAGAGGTGTGCTGTCATCTCTCAAATCATAACTGCATGCCGTAAATTGGAAGATGATCATCTTCACACAGAAAGGCCTGACCAGGAGAGGTATCTTTAAATCACCCTTGGTTGGTTGGTCAGTTTACTGATAATACAGGTCTTGCCTTCTCAAAGATCTCAGGGATCAGTTCAGCCATGGTGAAGCAGATGGACTGAGCACTGCAGCTTCTCCAGCTGGAAACTCTTTCCATGTGGATCACTATTAGCAGAACTACACTGCAGCCTACAGCTGGGTAATTCTTAGAGACAGTCCATTTACTTTTAACAAAGATGTTCTTATATCATGAAATCACTTTCAGAAGAAAAAGTAAAATGGAAAAAGCCATTCACATTATAAAACGTATTCAAGAGACGCATACATATATTCTCCTCCAGAAAACAGACTGCGTGTTTTATTGCCACATTTAAAAAACGACCACTGAAGAATTCTTATTAGTGAAACAGCACTTGTCCCATCTTTACACATTTTATTCGCTCTCTGGGGGTGGCACCCTCTCTCCAGCACCCGGCCGTGCAGAGGAACGCTCCTGCCAGATTTGCTTCTTAGCCAAATCCCCGAACAGTACTTTTTTTTTCCCTTTCTTTTTTCCACTGACTCTGCCAGAGTCAGACAGAGTTCATCCCCCGGCGCCCCTGCAGCTCACCCGCAAGTGCCCCGGCGCAGAGGCCGCCCCGGGAGGCGGCACCCGCCGCGCTGCAGCCCCGGGGGCCCCGGCTCTTCTCGGGGGCTGGAGGCCGCCCAGCCCTGGCTGGGTTGGTGCAGCTGGGTGCCGGCTTGTCTTGGAAAGCCCGGGTATCTGCTGGTACCCTGTGCCCTGCTGGGGCCTCACAGCCGGGCCAGCTGCGGTGGACCCGTCGGGGCTGCGGCACCGACGCTCCGGGCTGGGCTGGGTTAGGGTGGGGATTGCTGCCGGGCTGTAAAAGCAAAGCGGGTGCCCAGGTACGAGGCCACTGCGCGAGTCCTGGCCTGGACGGGATCCCAGCGGCTGCCCCTCTCCCCGCATTCGGGATGTAGCGGGGGTTTAAGAAGAACCCTTTGCGCTCTGAGCCGGCCTGAGGGAGGCTGTATCCGCCGACAAACCAGACCCGATATTATGCCCCCACCCCTTTTTTCTTTTAGTGGATATCGCTTAATATTGGAAATCTCCAATTGCAGAGGTAGCGACCAAAGGTCAGATGCAACGGATCTTCCGCCCCTCCAATCCCCCCAATCAGCCTGTTGGCAAATAATTAATAAAGGCGCAATTAGGCCATTATTAAAGACTGGAGCCGCAGTCATGTTCTTCCTGATGGTAACGGAGATAAAAAATAATGCTGCTCAGCCCATCTCCTTTCGATGACTCAGTCGAGATTCTGCGACGTGGGCTTTCAATCTTCGTCAGAAAACCAAGCTCTACCAAGAAGTCAGAAGAGCTACGGTGCTATATTTGCTTTTGGTTTTTATTATCAACAATCAATTAATGGTACACTCTTGGAAAACTATATGCACATGTAGAAATATTTCCCCTTTTAAATAGAAGCATTCATTTTAACCACATATAAATAAATCTGAAAACCCTGAACATAATTTATGACGATTATGCTCACGAACATAGTCCAGCAGGTAGGGAAAAAATAAAAAGAAATGAGACGACATGCAACCGATAACAAAAATATGTATCATTGCCTGAACCTGGTCTCTCTAAACGCAAAGGTAACCGAACCCGTGAGAACCTTATTTCTCCATAAAGACACGCCATAGAGACTACGAGAAGGGAAAACATTATTTATACGGTCAACTAGACAAGTCTGTACTGGTATTAACACTATACAGTTGAGTCACAGAACACAGTTGTAGAAAGACACGGAAAAAGAGAAAGCATAGTTGGCAACATTCAACTAAGAGCTATAGTTTGTGCCTTTTAAAATAAAATTAGAAAACCCTAACGGAGATGCCTAAAAACTGCGTGAACCGGGTAATAATAATAATAATTAATAATAATTAATTAATAATAAATACAAGCCGTCCGCCGCGAGGGGCGTGGGCCCTGCAGGGGCCGGATCCGCGGTGCGGAGGAAGCAGCGGCCGCCGGGCCAGGGCCGAGCCCGGCGGGGTCCCGACGGCGGCAACGGAGAGAACTGAGACCCAGCCTAGGGACAGTGACATCGGACGGCGGAGTAAGAAACGGACGCAGAGCTGAGGGACGGCAGGAGTGGGCCGGAGGGGGGGCAAGGGGGTGGAGAAGACACTTTCTCTCTCGGGCTGACTGTCAAAAGGAGCTTAAAAAAAAACCCAGGGGTGGGCCGGGCTCCCTCCCCCACCGCCGGGCCGCCCCGGGCACAGTCTCCGCGGCCCTGCGCTGCCTCCGCGCCCGCTCAGCGCCCCCTGCGCAGCCGCCCCCCCCCCTCCCCGCCCCAGCGGAGGCGCAGCGGGGCCGGCCCCGCCGCCGGGCCGGGGCCGAAGGGGGCCGGGTGCGACCTCCCGGGGGGGAGCGGGGTCCCGGCCTCGCGGAGCCCGGCGCAGCCCGGGCCCCTAAGTTGTTACTATGGGCGGCCGGCGGATACTAATGAGCGGGAGGGGCCGCCGCTGCCGCCGCCGCCGCCGCTGCTCAGAACATGCCGCTCTTGACGAGGCTGCCTTTGGTGCCGCCGGGTCGCTGCAGCGAGGAGAGGACGCTGGCGAAGGGGCCGCCTAACGAGTCGGGGATAGAGGTGATGGGCCCGGGCCCCGGCGCCCAGCCCTGCCCCGGCCCCGCCGCCGCCAGCCCGCCGGGCCCCGCCGCCCCCTTGCCAGGCTCCCCCCCTGGCCCGCC
>CM054376.1:27410407-27462907 GCA_028858755.1 Ara ararauna
AGCGGAGCACTGCTGGGCACCGCGGAGCACAGCGCGCCTTTGTGGGCCCGCCCTGGCCGTGGGAAAGCGCCTCCGGGCCCGGCCTCGCTCCCTCTGCTCCGCGGTCCCCCGGAGAAGCGCCGTCCCACCCAAGTGAATAACCCACTGAATAACGGCGAGGATCTCTTTAGTAGTGCTTTATTCGGAGGGGGCCCGGGCAGGACGGGGCGCGCAGCTCAGCGCGGCCGCGGGGCCCTGCACCTCACTGCCCGGGTAATGGGGCTGGAGGGGCCGGTGACACATGTTGGCTGCCCCCGGTCAAAGCGTGAGGCTGCTGGGAAACGTCCCTGCTTCTGCCGCATCCCTGGGCTCCCTGCCACCCCGGGGAAGCAGGAAGAAAAAGCCCTCTTTTTGTCTTTTCTGCTGCCTCGCTCCCAGGGCTGCTCAGGCTGCGCTCCGCGGCCTTGCGCGGAAACAAGCGGGCCCCGGGGTTTCGCGTTCCGCGGTCCCCCAGCTGAGAGGTCCCTGCCCACAGCGGGCCAGCCTCCCTCCCTCCTTTGCTCCTTCTCCCCTCCTCCGCGCCTCTCCGCGCTAACTCGGATGCCAGGTGTCTGGATGCACTCTTGGCTGGTCCGCTGCTGCGTAATCAGTTGGGACGGGGGCATCTTAAATAATGGTGATGATAATAATAACAGCAGCAATAATGATGAAGATGCGGTGGCGTTCGGGCAGCCGCCAGCAGAGGGATCTCCGCTTTGCTCTTCCCCGCCGGCCGCTGCCGCCTCGGCTGCGGCAACATCTGCTGAGCTGGAGGAGACAAGGCGCTTGAGCAGACGCACAGATGTAAAAGTGACATCTGCTTGTGACAAAGGAGAGGGAATTAGATTAGGCGGGGAGGCCTTTCTGCTATTAAAAAAAAAAAAAAAATGCTAGCTGTAGACTGTGTAAGCAGAGGAAGAGGATGTGAAAGGCAGAAATGCTCGTTGGGCAGCTGCTGGGACAGCCGGGGCAGCACAAGGGTCCTGGGAGCAGAAATAGCCCTAAGAGAAGGCTTTGCTTTTCCCCCTAGAAGCAGAAATATGGTCGGATCAAAGCTTTCTGTCATTAGGAGCAAAGGACAGCGGGCAGCAAGGCGCCACTTGGACACCGGCAGAAATGCCTCCCTGCAGCTCCTAGCCACGCTGCCGGCACCAGCTAGCCAAAGAGGCTCAGATCCGGACACTTCTTTTCTTTGTTCCCTGATGGAATAAATATAGGGAGGTTCATAAATCCAGAAGTTTGGCCGCCTGGCTGTTGCTTGCCTTATGAACTGCCATATTTTTCTCCCATGAATTAAAAAGTAAAAAAAGTGAAACAAATCAAAACTGAAAGCATAGGTTTAAGTTTAGGCTTTTTGGTAAAGCAGAAATACACATGGCAGCTGTGCTTGTCCATTCAGTTGCACCCAGTAGAGTCTTTACCTGCACCAAACTACACTGCTTAGCAAGAAAAAAAGCACCCCACACATTTCAGATTATATAGTCTTCACCTTCTGTTTTGTAAGCAATGCTTTTCCCAATTATATAAATATTGAGATTGAATATCATGCCTTTTTTTATAAGCCCTAGCACTTTTGTGTCTAGGAATACTTGATACTCTTTTCATAGCAGCACACAGGAGAAATAGTAGGACTGAATTATATTTCAAATGGTAGAAAACGTGCTGTATTGCAAAAATAGCAAGTTACAGAGTGAAACATGCTGCACACTGGGGCAGATATAGTAATGCCTACTATAGGGCTTGCCTCTAAGCTTGATGAAGTTGGTCAAAACCTACTGAACCGTTTAAAGACTATGATTTCAGCAGAGTGTAGATTAGACCCTCAGAGTTAAATAGCCTGCAGGACTGCAGCTTTCCTGTGCAAGCTGATCCTTAACCTCATTACAAGGGTATGGAGTATGAGTGCGATGACTTTGTTGGTAAGGGGGCTGAGGAGCAAGAAGATTGGATCACAGAAACTGAGAGACCCCTCATAAAATGCAGAGTAAGATGGGAGGAGAGAGTGCAGTGAAAATAGCTTTAAAAAGAATTAGGAAATCCTGCTGATAGAAAAACCAATTACTTTATATGCTTATTATGGACAAAAAGTGTCAGTCTATCTACCTCCTTGCAAACACAGAGGCACAGCAAAACACACTGATGACTCACACATAGGGATCTGTGTTATGTGCAATTGCAGATATGTATTTGTGTTGTTTAATTAAAAGCATACTTATGAGTTTAAAATAAAATCAAGAGTTTGGTATTTGCTGTTGTTTGGTATTTTGGTATTTGCATCATAAGTTGATGGTCTGGATACAAACTCCAGCTCTCTGATGGCCTTGAAACTGCTGGTAGCAGAGGAGATTTGCTAAGGGAACGTCCTTCTTTTTGTGCCCTGCTTCTTCTGTTCTTCCTCTAAGCAGTCACTGGCCAGTATCAGACCTATGGCCTGACCCAATTACAGCAATTTTATGTTTCTATGCTTGTTTGTGTCAATGAATCCAATGAGGTTGAATGAGACAGTAAGAAAGATGGAAAGGTATGTTCTTCCCACAGTGAAGGATAACGATGTGTAAGTCAAGAGGTCATAGGAAAGTTAAAAAGGCCTCTTTTCTCAGAATAAGTAGCCAGTGACAGGGAGGCAGGGTTTGACAAGCCTGAATTCCTGCCTGTAAGGGTGCACTGTGCCTTCAGGCAAGGTACTCTCAGCTCCCCCACAAAGGAATGGGTCAGCAGAAGGAATTATTGTTAAACTGTTTAATCAAAGGTCTCGTGTTGGCTCTGCTGAGGTGTACAGCAGCTCCCACATGAAACGGTAACATGCCCTCTTGGGCTGTCATGAGGAACAGGTCAGAGCAATGCTTCATGCCTCAGAGGCTCATGGTAGTTAGCCAGTCTTACATGATGAGCAAGAAACACCTAGTCAAATGGGCTGGGACCTTTTCCTTAGCGATTCAAATACAGAGAGTTTGCTTAGGTTTAAAGTCAGAGCTCCATTCCCAGTAGAAGTCCCTGGGTACATATCAGCTGTGTACTGGGGCCACAGCTAGGTCACTGCTCTTGGGTAGGGTGTCATCAGCGTGGATCCAGCCCTGGTTAAATTCTCTGTGGCTTCTCTGCTTGTTTTGGTTGTATCAGCTGTATTATTCCTATAAGACAACTTACCAAAGCTTAGTTATGCTTGCTCTGCTGTTTTTTTTTCAAGTAGCATGCCAGCAAATTATTCCTGATGGATGGTTCCAGGCCCCTGTGCAAAAGCAATGTAATAGTGGCAGCTGGTCATTTTTAGCACCCCAGTAAAAATTATTCAAATCAATCAATCAATCAATCAATCAAATTACTACCAGTCAGCCCCAAGTGCTAACCTGGAAAGTACACCAAAGCCTTCCTGCTAATCAATGGTCTTTTCATTTTATTGCAGTCAAAATGGGTTCACAGGCTCCTTCATTGAAACTCAAGTTTTATAATATCTGTCTTTTGCTAAGGGAGTACAAGAAGGGTGTTGGTGGAGCATTCATACTTTAAGGGTCAAATTCTGTCTCCTTCTATTAGGATTTCAGGAAAGGGAGTGAAAATACCTTGTAAGTGTTAGCTGAAGAGGGAAGGCATTGTACAAGTTTCCATCTGTGGGAGACAGCAGGAGGCAGAGCTGGACTTGTATGAAGCAGATATAAGAGTAATATTATAACTTTTTTATGCTGGCCACATATCTTCCTTAAGCTGATTATGCTTGATGCGAAGGGGCCTTAAATTAAAGGTAAATTATCTGTTTGCATTCATAGACAATATGAATGGGTAATAGCTTCAGATGAGAACAAGACTGCATTTTTTACTAAAACATTTTATGTAATCCGTGCTTGAATCTCTCTTGGAAAATGTGGGTTTATGTGTGTACCCTGAGACCTTGTGCTGTGCCATTAACTAAAATAATTGCCTATTTACAGACATGTGCTGAAAGGATTGGCACTGGGTCAGTTCTTAAAAGTTTATTTGCAATCTGTAAGGAGATTTTTTCTAATGCATTTATAGACATTGTTCTAGTTAATACTCATGTAAATAGCACATTAATTGAGTTTTCAGATTCTGTAATTGTATACTGAAATATGCTGATATCGTCAAAAGTAAAGAAAGTGATGTGTGAAAGTAGGACATACTCTAATATGCATCATGTTTATACATAGTCTATCCAAAGAGCCAAACAGGAGATGATAGGACTCTAACAAACACACAACGTAATTACTTTGGATCAGCCATTAGAATTTGTCCTCTGCTGAGCAGTCTGCAGTCCCAGATAAGTTTTTACTTTGCAATTGTGTTGTGGCTGGGAGGTGGGGGTGCTGTTCCTGAACTGTTCCTAAACTCATTACATTTACTCTTGCTTTTATTACTTTCAATATTACAGGTTTGGTTTAGAAGGCCATGGGGGCTGTAAGGAAGTATTGAAACCAGGTGAGCATGAGTTCTCATGAAGTTCCTGCAGCATGGACTCCGTTGGAAAGCGTACAGGAAAATGATGCCTGGAACTGAAGGTGAATGTTGTGATCATATTGACCTGTCCCACGCAGGGTCTGGTTTCCTCCACCCTAACTTTGGCTTCTTGGAAGTCTTCAACATGAACTATATAAATATGGTAAAGAAAGGTCACAGCTCTGTCATACATAAAAAAAGGTGGAAGTGCCACTGGCAGTAACTCCATGCCCCAGAAGCAGTGATGGCTGTAGCTGGATTTTTATGTTGTGAGTCATTTTCAGGTCTTAGCAGATGATTGGAAAGAAGCACATCTCACCTTAGGCAAGTGACAAACTCTAGCTGTGCTTCAGGTCCCTCAACTTCTGTGAGGAAACTGGAATGGCTCATTTTGGGATGAATCTGTGATGAGTTCACTTTTAGCTAGTTTTTGCCCATAGTCAGGTGAGATAAAAACAGTTGCATTCTACATTCTGATTTCAGTGGCACTACACTGAAGGGACTGAACATCATCAGCATACAGCACTCTTCCCAGGCATGCTGCATTCTCCCCTTTGGCTTTTCATGCCAGTAAGATTCAAGTCTGCTCTAAGTAAATCAATAGAAATGTTGCTATTGTCTTTAGTAGAAACTGCGTTGTTGCTATGGTACATGTATGTGTACAGATGGAGAAGAGCCTGTCCATCTGGATATCTGCAACAAAGGTGACCACTGGGTAGATTTCAAGTTGTTAACCACTAGAAAACTCAACATAATGGTGTTATCTGAAACCCTTAGGTATGTTGAAAACGGGGATTTAGTAGGACAAAGTACATCAGCAGTATTATCATCCTGTACGTCCATGTAGTGTGAAAGAAGAAATGGGGTTGTGGGACTCATATGATTTTGGCATTTGTATGCAATAATCATCAAAGCAAGAACTGTTTCGTTACAAGTGATATTATTTACATAATTCAGAGAGGCTCAGTAGAAGGTTATTATTCTAACGGTCTTTATGTCAGATCCTGAACAGCCATGTTGATGATGGGAATGAGATTTTGAGGGATTCTTGCTCCTAAATGATATAATGACTTTCGCTACCCGTGCTTTGTGCTTAGGATACTGAATATGCTCCAGACAAAAAGAATCAGAACATCACCACTACATCAAAGACGGAAAGGCAAAGGATTTGGGAAAGCAGTAAGAATCAAAATCTGCATCTACCAGTAAAATCTAAGTTCAGGTTTTGGGACTGGGTGACCTACATTTTTACCAACCACTTTTCACACAGAGCAGCAGAATTCAGTTTTACTAGTGAAAATAGCTGGATATTGGTATGTATGTATTTCACTCAGAAAATCCCACATGTCAACAGATCACAGAAAAGTCATATTAGTATTGACGTGAAATCAAATGATCATGCTTGGATCAATACCTTATAATAGTATTATGATGTTTTGGGAATATGAAATGCAAATTAGCAGTGATTGAAATAGCATTTTCATCTTATATTTTAAATAATGTGTATTCTGCATTTTGTACATCGTTACATGTGCACTCACCCCCCCTACATACTTACAAAGTCATATAATGTATATCTAATAGTATATCATAACCGATGAATCGTGCCATTGGGCAGCGGTGATTTGCCTGTGAGACTGTGAAAATTGTAGAGAAAATTATGAGGCCAAGAGGAATTTGCTTGAAGAAAGCCTTGTTAACTGCTGAATGAAGGTCTTTGTATGAGAAATTTTGGCAAGGTAAAGCAACTATAATCCTGGGATGAGCAAATTTTTTTGTTCGCCTTCATTTTATATAATATCCAGCCTTTATATTACATTGAGATACGTAACATATCTCTCAATTACTTCTCTATTTATGCCAACCCAAAAAATCATTTAATCATAATGACAAAGTAGTCTTTTAAACTCCTAATTAGCTGCAATTCTAATGCTTGTCTCCTTATTTGTAATTCCTATTTAAGACTGCTATTAAATACAGAATTGTGGGGCAATATGTCATAAAGTATTTTGAGTTAGAGTTATCCTTTGGTCTTAATGATTAATAATTTGCCACCAAGATAACTCTTTCATATTTGAATAAGATATTTCATGTTATGTATTTAATATTATTCAGTGTGCTGAACTTTCGTACTAGGGATGTTTATACTGGGCACAAAATTACCTTGTGTTGCTTTTACACTTTAAGCCCAGTAACAAACAGGAAGGAGTCTCTTCCATTATTACATCTCTCATGTTTTTCAGTGCTCTAGCAGGATGACAGGAGAAGGTGCAGGAAGACTCTTAAGTGGTGTTTGGAGCCAAGGTGCTCAATAGTAAGAACATGCACCTTTTAGATGTTGAGAGCTACACTTTTGGTGGGAAAAAAGATGGCAAACATAATTTTGGAGAACAAGTTAAAACCTGACACTTGAAAAAATGTATGCAGGAGGGAGATGTGTGCTCAAACATCTCCTGGAAAACACATTTGCAGAGAGAAAGAAACAAAGAAGCAGCACAGGATGGAACAAAGAACAGGTCTCTAAAGGGATGAAAGCCGACAGAAGATGTGATACCTGATGAGGCCACCCAGCATTCATAATTGATCTGAGGAGAAAGCATTTGTGGAAAAACATATTCTCTCACATATGAGAGCTTCAAACCCAAACACTCCACTCTCCCTGTAGATACTGAAGAAGCTGGGATATTTGCTACAGAAATGGGGTGTTGCACTGAAATTCATGGTGAGGATGTCATACTTCTCATGGCATGAACTCTAAACTGGTTTCTCCTTTCCACCATAGAAATAGCTACAATTTGATAAATGCATTTTATGTATGCATGTGATATCTGTCTCAGTTACACAGTTAAGGCATATTTCTTTATTAACAGAGCGTCAACTGCATCCTCTAGACTTCTCCAGCATCTCTCTGGATTGTCTCTTAGACTTGCAGTATCTCCTTCCTCCATGTTCTTTGCAGGCTGTCAGGGAGGAATCAGAAGCTCACACAAGAAGTTCCTTAGTCCAAACCCGCCTTTCCAAGGCACTGTTTCAGGAAAAGTGCTGTCATCCTCAGCCATTCTCCTGACTACCGTACTGTGGTTTACCTGGCCATTGTGTAGACCACAAATGGCCTTTTTCTCTCTTTTCATACTTCTATTTAGACTGCACTACTGGGCACAGTTGAGAATTGTGTTTGCAGGTGTATAGCTACATGTAAAAGGTTATTTTTCATTTTCTATGAAAGATACTCCATAAGAATAAATGGCACTGTATTGTGTTTACATCTTATCAGCCGCTTCTAGCTTGATGTCATAACAATGGAACATTTATAATGCAAATAACTACACGTAAGTGCCACAGAAAATCAATAGCAAGACATTTTAGCAACCTGTTTAAAATGAACCAAAATATTTCAGAAAGGTAATGTGCCTATGCCCAGGATCTACTTTTGGAAGTAGGATAAAAAATTGCTTGGTTTTGTTTGCATGCAAGTGAAATGACTTGGTTAGCTGTTTAAGAATTAACCACTTGAAACATTGCTTTCTAAAACTAAGACCTTTTTTTTCTAGCCTCAAAATAAACCCCATTTCAAGCTATTTTTTTCTAGTGACTAGGCAGAAACCTGGGCTGAAAATGTGTATTGCAGGTTTCAAGCAAACTTAGAATTGAAGTGTCTATGTCTAATAAAAAGACAAGTACCACCACGCTCTGACCAAATCTTAGGGTTTAACAAACCTGTACATTTTTTGAATGGAGAAGTAGAGCTCTTCAGAAAACTGCTAAGTCAGATGCTGCCAGAGAAGGGCTGTGATTTCTTGGATGCATTAATATACTCTTAGGTAGGAAAGAACACAAAATGAATTGTTTTAATTTAATTTGTGTTTCTTCGAGAGTGATACAACCTGTCTAAACATCTATTTACTTTCATTGCCTTCCACGTAATGAGCTCTCATGACTTTGCATGTTTAGATTTTCAGATTTAAAGCTATGTGAGATACAATCTTTTGAAATCTCAGTACTGGAAGTTATGCTCTCTCAGACATGTGCTGCACTTTCAAGGCAGGATTAGTTTTGAGACAGATCAAGAGGGGCCCATAATTATGCTTGTGGAACTGTGTTGGTCTGGCTATTTCTGATTACAACTGGGCAATCTGTGTCCCCAAGGGACATCAAGCTTTGTCCCCAGTTTTGTAGTCTTGTCTAGGCTTCAAGACTTCTATAAGGAATGTGTGGATAGGGTCTCTAAAATGGGGCTCTTTTCTCTGGTGGCACAATTTCCCTCTCTACTATATTGCTATAAGCCACACAAATGTAATGAATCCTCAAGGGTGATAATACAGACAAGATTTCACCACTGCTGACAACTGCTGGAAAGCTGTGACACAATGCTACTTTGCCCATTAGCTATGAACTGGCTATTTCCATAATATCATCCCACTAAATGTTCCTCCTAAAATTTACTACAATGACAATGAATCCCTATAACCCAGGGATAGCCAGTAATGAAGAATAAATAGCTTTTTGATAGAGGGACAGACTGGGGTTACTAACTGCAGCTTCAACGGTTGAAACTGGGCATCATTGATAATCCTGACTCAATTTAATTACTTTGTTTTGTGACACACAGTATCCCCCTTGTCTTAGCCTAATGCTTTTGACTTCCTATTGTGGGGAGAATAGCTTGTGCCTGGAAAGGAAAAGAAGGTGATTTTGAAGTTATAAAAGAATGTGAATTAGTTTTCTGTTATTTATAGCAGAATATAAATATAGCAGACCATATAACATCTTTCTGTTGTTTGAAGCATTCATGACACAATCACTGTATTCCCTGAGCCTACTTTCAAAGGTGATGGTTCAACTGTTGCACTAAATAATCTAATAGCCAAGCCAGAGAAGTCTATTGTTACTTATGTTAGAAGATGAATACAATCGTGTAACTTTAAACCATGAACTCTTAACCATGCTGTGGAGCCATAAGAACAGAAAGCCTAGACTAGATTATAAAAGCTATTTGACACCCAGCAGAGGAAAGCAAACAGTATATTCCATACTAACTATGGAAGAAAGTAATTACATCTCACAAGAAATAGAAAATAATTTTATGAAGCTATGTGAAGAATTAATTTAGCCAACAGACATTTTTGCTTAAATATTTTTCATAATTTTATTCTAAATTGGACCACTATGGGGCTTAGGTAAATAAATGTATTTTACTTTATTGTCTCTTATCTTTCATTAGACTACTTTATTTTCAGAAAGAGATACGTCAAATTTATCTTATGTTAGTTTTAACATCAGGATATCATCTGAGGTTGTATGCAAGAGGTAAATTTATGAATAGGTGCTGTCTATTTCCATTTTAAATTATCCTTATTGTTGTTGCCTTCATTGTTATTATTATCATGGCATCTGTAAGGCTGCAGAATGTGACATTTTAAAGATATGTTTGCTAGTGGCTTTTTCAATTTCTGTTTAACTAAAATGTTTCCTACTTCATTCAACTACCCTTACAATTTACATTAGTCAACACTCCATCAATAAAACCATCAAAATGATCTACTACATTGTAGACAAAAGTTATTGTGTCAAGTTGACACTAATCAGTTAATTCCAGTAAACCTTCAGATAAACAAAAGCTTGTTGTCTATTACTGATGTGTGTGATTAGCCCCCTGTATGTCCTATAGCTATGCACATCTATAGAGATGTATCTGGCAGACACTTGGCCTGAGGGCTCTATATGTAAACCAGGACAGGATCTATAGTTAATGATGTTGACCCTGACTCTCTCAACAGAGATTGGATTCAGTCCTCATAATATCCTGACAGCTGATATGTATACTGTGCTAATAATATTATCAATTACTTATGCTACTGTGATTCCCGGTGTTTAAAGCTGATAAAAGGTTCTTTCATGTTTCTTTTTTCTACATTCCCACTATCCTACTGATCGTGCCTTAGTTGGGTATTTTTCATTCTGAAGTCCATTTATTTCATAACTGTAGCAAAGGTAGTGGCAATATTCAAAGCCAGGATGTCCCATGTCCTGCATTGTGGGTAACAGTAATTTTTCATTTTGCTTTTCTCTTTTGCTTTTCCTCAATTCCAGGAAAAGTGGAATGAGTATTTAGCTACGGCTTCTGTGACTTTAGTCTAGAAGGTCTGTAGAAGCAGCTAGTGATCTGAGAGATCCCTAGGGGTATGTGATCCCTAGCTTCAACTGAAGAAGCCTCAAAAGTCTGGCATTTTCTGAGAGACAGATTTGTGTGCCATTGCTCTCAACTGGGATAGTCAAAAACAAGCGAAATCTGTAGATACTTCCAAAAGCTCAGCCATAGTAATACAAATGCTGGTTCTTCTGACCATCTCCATTGATGCAGAGCCCCTCTGCCTTGTCCTGCATGTCAAATGGGTAAATGAAGGTCTGTGTACAGCGAAGATCAGAGATTTTGGTCACATTTTAAGCCTGAGCAAAACCCTGACCATGCTGTAAACAGCATGATGTTGCTGTTAAGATACCTTTTGCAGTAACATAAGAATTTGGGAGGGGGGATGTTTGTTGAAGGATTTTTTGGTGCTAGAACCAGCAAGGTGGGCACATGGGGCCATGGGGATTTCCTTGCTACTGTGGATTTTGTGCACTGTGTGTATGCACAGAAAATCTTCCAGATTGTGCTTTCTCTGGGGCAGGGACATACCTTTCTCTATGCTTGGAAAACATAAGTACATATGGTACATTTAAACAGAGCAGATAATTACAGCATGAAGGAAGGCTTTATGCCTTGGCAAAGCTTTTCTCTGTCCTGCTCTGCTTGCACATACAGAAGCTGGTCTTCCAGCTTTCAGTCGCCATGATATGCCCTGCTCAGCAGAGGGTGGGAGCTGCAAGCAACCCAGCTCTTCCTCCAAGCAGCTGGATAGCAAGGGTGAGTTGTGCTTCCATGCACTGAGCAGCGCTGGTTGAAATGATGACAGGGACCACTGTTAAAAATTAAATTCTGCCTTATTTTTTGTGCAGTTCTTGTGAGTCACATTCGCGAATAGTAGCGAGAGATTTAATGATCGCATATTTTTTATCTTATTTCACTTTGGTCGATGCCAATTTTTTTCTGTTACTGTCGACTTAGAGCTCAAAGTAATTTAGTAATTGATTCTAAGCACGGCAGCTCGCCAATGGCTGCTCTCCATTCAGGGGAATATCTTTGCTAATTTTATCCATCAGAATGAGATTACCATGCTAATCTCTCCCAGCCCTAGTACCTTGGTCAGTTGGGACATGCTGATGCAAATGATGCTATTAAACGCAAACCCTTCACCCAAGACAGGAGAAAAATGAAAGCAGGAGAGATGAGCAAATCAGAATCTGTTACAAGGATTTCTAAGGCTGAGCTGTCATTGTCTGCATGTGTCCTCTTCCTCACCCCTGAGCTCTTGTGCAGCCAGTGCTCCTATTTTTGAAACAACCTAGATTTGCTTACTTGTTTATACCCGCTTCTCCTCAGAAGGATTTAGCTACCTTTACACACTCTTAGTCTGCAAGGTGTAGCAGCCACGGCTGTTACAAAAGAAACTTTCTTTTTCTGCAACAGTCTATTTGCAGCCTGTATCTATTAGTAAGGTCTATCAGCATTTCAAATCTCTTTTCTCTTAGGTTAGAAAGGATGCACTGCATGTGGCTGCTCTGAGTGACAGTGCTGTAATCCCCTTTATCTTAATCATGGGTGCTTTTGAGAGCACCCCTCTGTTCTTGGCCATTCAGAAGAAAAGAAGCTTTCAGTTAAGGTTTTTCATCTGATGCTTTTTCTGCTACAGAGCCCTGTTTTGGAGTTTGTCCATGAGCTTTGTAACTCCATCTTGTAAAGGATGGATATCTCTGGCACGAGTCCTGCAAAGCACTAAAGCATATGCTTAACTTACAGAAGCCACACAGAGCTCCGGCTGCAACTCCCTCTGCTCGGCATAATGGGATCTGCTGATAACTGGGCCTCATCTAGCTCGGCTGATTTCGGATCCATTTTCAATCAATAAGAAGCCTTTTAAAATCAGGCCAAATTTGACCCTGAAAAGTAGGTTTGGCCCATCTGTAATTTAGATCAGTTGCATTAAAAGTTCAGACTGTTTCACAGCTTCTGCTGAAAAAATAGTGTAGACAGAGTAGCATCTATTTTCACAATTCATTTCACCAATTCTTGTTGTTCCATGTTATAGTAATAATTATCTGCTGGTTTTCTTCAGGAAAGGAAACAGAACATTTCTCCAAGTCATGACTCACATAATCCAGAAACTACACGGATCTCATTTCTTCTGAAGCTTCTAAACTTTGTGCTTAGGTAATTAAACAGCCAAATTTCAGAACTTCTCTCTTGCCCTAACATGTCATCTCACTACAAGAACCACGAATGATAAAGTAATTTGCTTAATTACATTAACATTTTTATTATAAACCGACAGCAGAACCATGTATATGTGCATTTGTTTTCTGTCATTTGTTTAATTTGATTTCTTTTTAGTTTAATTTGTTATTTTCTTCTTTTGCAATTAACTTTAAAACAAAGTAAAAAAATTAATATATGTTTTCAGAAGATCAAAAAATAGGAGATATACATAGCTGCATTAGAGATTAAAGTGGTCTAAATGAACGGACTGAATGTATTTTCTGGTTTGTGTTTGAACAGAAAGAGGAAAGAGTTCTCAAAATACTCAATTCAAAGGTTAAAAATACAAACTGTAATTGCCTCCAGAAGAGTTACACTCTCAAGAGAGATTATCTGAAACTAAATTCTCAAGGGCAAATTAGGAGAGGCTCTTGTGGGCAGTGTATGTCACCGTCTACTTTTATCAAGCCAATATTTTTGATAGACATATATATTGTGTTGGCAGTTTAGAAAGTTCACCAAACACTGCAGTTATTGGAAAAAACTCAGATCTGGAAATTTACTTAGAATCATGGCTTTCAGTGCAGCAGAGCCAGAGGTCAGTGGTGCTGCAGCACAGCAGCCCCAGGGGCCAGGGGCTGCTCCCTGCGCTTCTCGCCACACTGCTGGACCCGTTTCCTGTGCACAGCAATGTCAGTAGGAAGGTGAGTGAGATGCTGTCTGCCTGCCACCGAAATGCTCCTCTTCCTCATGAGCTCTGCAAGAGAATATCGTTTGTAGGCAAACATGGTCCAATGAATGACTTAATTCTTATTACCTTGTTAGTTATGGGTGATCATTAAATATTTTTTGATGTTAAAGCTATTCTGTTGCAGAAAATAGGGTGCTGTTTCAAATAGTTAATAGATAATTCTGAATTGAGTGCCTTTGGAAAGAAAATACAGAATGGTTTGCAAAAGGTGAGAGCCCTCACTTCAGGCTGTCTTCTCAATTCACTGGCACTGCAGAACCGAAATAGAATCACAGAATCATAGAATGGTTAGGGTTGGAAAGGACCTTAAGATCATCTAGTTCCAACCCCCCTGCCAGGGGCAGGGACACCTCACACCAAACCATGTCACCCAAGGCTCTGTCCAGCCTGGCGTTGAACACCACCAGGGATGGAGCATTTACCGCTTCCCTGGGCAGCCCATTCCAGTGCCTCACCAGCCTTACAGTAAAGAACTTCTTCCTTATACCCAATCTAAATTTCCCCTGTTTAAGTTTCAACCCATTACCCCTTGTCCTATCACTACAGTCCCTAATGAATTGTCCTTCCCCAGCATCCCTATAAGCTCCCTTCAGATATTGGAAGGCTGCCATGAGGTCTCCATGCAGCCTTCTCTTCTGCAGGCTGAACAGCCCCAAATAAATACCTTCTTATACAGTTAATTGTTGTAGTCCTTCCTATACTTGTAAACTAGGTACAACAGGTATAGTAAAACAGCCGGGCTATGCTCTTCTTAGTTGTTTAAAGATACACTTGTTCACAGTTAGAACAAGGGCAAAATCCAGTACAGCAAACAGGCTCAGGTATTTTCCAAATGGAAAACAACCAAGCTGCTTTTACCAAAGTGTAGTATTTGGCACATTAGATGTCATGTTTTCAGATGTGGTTACTCCCAAACCCATGCCTGCAACTGCACACCCAGCATCTTCCATAGCTTGCTCCTTGCTGGGTGGCTCTGGGAAAAAGGGAGTTTCAGGGGCCATGCCAGTGAATTGGGCCTGGCACTATTTGGGCTATCACCGTGAACACAGCTGAAAGTCAGCCCAGGTTTCCTCATCTCCCCATCTCAAACAAGGTCATCTGCTTCCTGAGAAATGACAGAATCAACATCTCTCCAGACACCTTGAGGACCCAGTGGCAGGTAGACAACACCAGGGAAGGGAAAGAGGAGTTTATTCTGCCGTGGTAGACACTTGGTTTACATGTTGGAAAACAGTGACCAAAACAACCCGGTGTGTTCACAGAGTTTATCTGAAAGTCATTTCAAGTCCTGGCTGCCGTATTGTGTCCTACCTGGGTATCACTCGGCCATGGGAGCCAGGGGTCTCTGCAGAGGGGGTCCCCTGACACTGCCAACCTCAGCCCCTTACCTTTGCCTGTGGTCCTTATTTATATGCACTGTTGGTCAATCTCTGAGGGAAAACTGGTTATCAAAGCAGGCTCCAGTGTTTTGCTGGCCTTTTTCTTCCAGTTCTTATCTCTGATGAGCATCGATGTACACTGGTGTTGTGTCTGTGAAAGCACCCTCCCTTATCAAGAACCCTGATTTTTCTTGATAGCTGATTCTTAAAGCAAACACAGCCAAAACACATCTCCCCATTCTTCTCAATGACCACTCTGGGCTTCAGTCTTCCCACCCTTAATGGGCCACCTGCATTCAGCTTTAGACAAGTCTTTTGCTGACCGTGTCATCTGTTTGCTTTTACTGTATGTAGCAATAAGCAGGCATTATACAAGTGCTATATAAACTGGACAGATTTCTGTAAATCTCTAGCACTGCATAGAGAGCTTACATGCATGTCAAAATGTCAGGGGCAGATATGAAAATAAACTGTGCCTGACTTTGCATCATCTGGAAAGTTGGTCTGCAGAGGATCCCACTGCTTCCAATCTCACATTCTGTTACATAACAACCTTCAGAGGACTGAACCCAAAATCTAGTGGGAGGCTGTTACCACTGTATCATCAATTTGTCCAGAGCAAAATGAAAGGAATGATGGAAGGCAATAAAAGAGAAATATCAAAATCACTGCTGTACAGAAAAAAACTATAGTGCTGAAACAGAGACATATATAATGGTATCTGGTGAAGAAGCTGAGGAATGGGGATGCCTGTAGGTAGAGTTTTGGTGCGGGACCCAGGAGATGAGGCTCTGCCTGCTGCTTGACCTCTCCTCTCCCTATGTGTACTTGTGTCCCCCTCCTGTCATGCCCTGGCAGTCTTCAGGTGTGACGCAGTGGTGACACAGAGACAGCCTCCTGGCAAAGGGCTCCCAGTATAGTGCAGCTTGCAACAGAGGCTAGTTTGCGGTTCCCACTGCAAGAGCTGTAACATGTTAGTACTATTTAATCCAACATTATTTCCCACAAAGAGCAAGTGATAGCACACCTCCGGTAGCAGCCTCTGGTCTTCTCTCCTCCGCTGGGGAAGGGACATGGAAGAGCACTCATGTCCATGGCAGATGATTTTCTACACTACGTGAGCTTAGCTGCAGTTGAGGATTACCTCGGAACTCTGTGTGCATTCATTGATAACCCCATTATGAAATTCAAGAGACCTAATGCAATTGTGTCTAGGAAGATTTACTTGTTAAAAGGAAAACAACTTTCACATAAATAATTTACTACAACAGAAAAATAATCCTCTGTGCTATCATCCTTGCATTGAAACTAATCGAAGGGAGTTATTCTTAAATTGCTTGGAAGTGTACTGATCTCATTTCATTGTCAATAAATATGCTTGTTTCAGCACAGTGCTTCACTAAATGCATCTGAATTTTCAAGGGAGAGAGGAATTTATCAGAATTAAAAAAAAACCAAAAAAAAAAAAAAAAACCACATAAAACCCCCCCCAAAAAAAAGCAAGAAGTAAATGTTCCTGCAGGAAATCTGTATGCTGGAAAATTCAAAACTCCTTTAATAACCTGAAAATGCTGCTTGGGTCCTGTATTGATTCAGGTCCAGCATCTGTTTTGCCATTGAGCTCAGTAGGAACAGATCTTTAATCCTCGGCTGGAATGGATTTGTCTAAATCCTGAGAAAAAGAAAGCAAAATTCAACCTCAATAAGCAGCACTCACTTAGAATTGTAACAGATGTATGAAAGTTTTTGTTTGACTTCTTGTTCTGATCCCAGCAGAAAGAAATATTAACAGTTACTAAGGTATTATTATTATTATTTCTCTCTTCTTTTCTTCTTTTCATGCTGAGTTTGGGAGGTTTGGCAGAGTGTTGGGTCACACATCAATCTCCACCAAATTACCTGTGTCAACCCTGGCTGAATCACTTGGCAACCCCTATCCTGCCTTGGATTTGAGTTAGTCAGTGGGGCTGGAGTTGAGACGAGCAGAGATTTGGTTTGTGCTTCCACTGAACAGCCTTTGAGTTTGGGGTCCAGAACTAGAAGCTGTGTATCCATATGTGACACTAAGATGAAATGTATTCATGTGTTCTTAAAATTTAGAGCTAGAAACAATCACAATTTTTTTGTTTAAATAAAAGTTCTAGGCAGACAAATGGCCTTTCTGTACATGGACAAGTCTTCTTCATTGTTTTTCTCCAGTGATTTTTAATAAAAGCTGCAAAGTGAACAGAGTTTGGTTTCTAAAAACTGATATTTTTCATTAGAAAATATATAAAGGCATGGAGAATTTGTGGCTGTGCATTTTGATCAAAAAGTATTTCTTTAATCGCAACAGTTTGCTTTATTGGAAAATGGTCCCAGAAAATATTTGCCATTAACCTGAAATCTCTCTGAAAGACTGATTTTATTTTATTTTATTTTATTTTATTTAGTAGGAGTGTAGTTTCAAGGATTCAGCAATAAGTGCTTGTCCTAGCATAAACATTTTTGGGAGATTCATGCATATTCAGTGGCAGTAAAAGGGCAGTAAACACAAGTTTGTGTAAGGAAAGACTTCAGGATATTAGATGTATCAGCATAAGGGTCAGCATATTTTTATTGACTCCTGCTCATTTTGTAAGCCCTCCAAGAGGTCTTTTATATAGCTGTGTTCTCCCTGAGCATGGGTGAAACATCATAGGATATACTTGAATAACAGTTGAATATAGACAGACTAATTCAGTTTTAGTCAAAGAAGACCCAGAAAGACATCAGAGAAATCATGTCATCTTGTGCTACCTGAATGTCACTACTTCAGAGAAAGTCACCTCCAAGAAGATGTCATCTCAGTGTCTCTTATTGTCCCATTGTGGCTTGGATCTCCATACAATTAAAAACCAACCTGTTAATTTCTGTGCACAATCTAATAAATGTAAAGGAGTCAGTGCGGCCCAGTCTCATTTACAGATGTCTTTCTGTAATTAGAGTAGCACATGCAATTACAACTCTCGGTACTCTTCAGCTGCACCTACCTAACAACTCGCTTGGTCTGACAGAATGAGATCCTGCTCCATCTCCTCCCAGCTCATCTCTCCCTCCTGCCCCTTGCCCTTCCATGAGCTCCTCCCTTTCCTTGTAATGCCCACCTTATGCTCAGCAACTTCTCTCCTGAGTCAATTCAACTCACTATGCAAAAAACACTTTGCTTTCTTTACGAGGTTATTTGTCTGTCAACATAGTACACCGAATTGACTCAGCGCTGGGTCCTGTGAATGCAAGAAGTAGCATAAGGGGAAGGGGAATATGTAGTCAGCATTGGGATGAGCTACAGCTAGGACAGGGGCTGGACTTTGTGGTTTGGGTCAGAAAGCCACTAGGTTGCGTAAAACTGTAGGTGTGATTTTCCCCTCTCTTGACATTGACAAGTATGAAGGTTCCCTGGATCAAGCAGTGCAGCAGGAGCTCTGGAACTAATGGTGTCTGCTTTGCTTGGACTGTGTCTCAGGGCTGGCAGGCTGCTGTCTAAGAAGGCATGGTGTCTGACAGAAGATTTTTATGGTGTTGGTTGGGCATTGGCAAGATCTTTCTGTTGACATGGGCTCTCTGATATGAATTCAAGCTAAAGCCTTTATATCAGTTGGGGCCATAATTTGGGCTTCTCTATTGTCTACTTTCATGCAATGTGTAGAAACATAATTACTTTTGAGCCTGTTACTGATTGAACTTGGTTTTGATCAGGGCCTTAGAAGTTATTACAGAAAGGAAAAAGAAGGACCCAGGCAGGCACACAAGCAACATGACTGCAATGAGCTTCATTTCCTTAGGAAGCCAGGCAAAAAATTACCCTTCCACAGGGTCTAATTTTGCATAGATGGAGATACCAGAACACTAATGCATAAAAATTACAAATAACACTGAGGCTGTGCTGACAGGCGGAAGAAATTCCAGTGTGCTGTTCCAGACCATTCCCCTAAAAAGTTATCCCTCCTCCTCAGCATGCATAAGGACAGCATTATTAGTATGTGCATGAGCTGTCAGTGCAAAACATCTGGTGTAAACCCACCAGTTTGTCTTCCACAGCTGCTGCAATCTGTTTCTAAAACTGTCTTAACCCCATGAAGAATCAGCCCAGTGTATAAATGTTCTTCCCATGCCAGGAAGATACTGTAATGCAAGCCAGGGTCCTAGCTCTGTGCAGGACTGCAGGGTTTTCATCTCCATAGGTACCTTTGACCTATGCTTTCTGCACAGGCCACTTGTGTCAAACAAAGTTTGCTGTAGAAATTCTACTGATATAAAAATACATAGGATGATTTAAAAACTTATGACCTTGTAGCATTTTGAGTTATTTTTCACTTGACCTGTGTAGATGTGAATCTAGTGATGACAGAACTGGCCGTTGATGTCTCCTGATTACCTCACTGCAAGCTGGCAGTCATGAGTAATGCTCGCACCTTTATTCAGGCTGCACGCCATAGGATGCACTGTGGTTGGTGTCAGGCAGGAGCCTCTCCCCAGCTGGTGCAGAGTCCTCTGGCTCTCTTACAAGCAAATTTGATTTTTCGGAGCACCTAGGTCAGGTATGGTCCCCAGTTTTTCAGGACAGGCTCTAATTTTGTGGATAAGCAGTGGGACTGCAACACAGGCTTGCAGAGGCTGCCTGCAGGGTAGGTCCCATTAAATCTATGAATCTCTCCTCCTGCCTGGGGCTTGACCACATCTAATGCTCTGTCCATCACATAAAATCGGGATTTTTTACATTTTAATTTCTTGACAGATGCAGGCCTCTCTCATCATCTCCTTTGCAGTAACACATACTGAGCTGTCACTGCTGTCCTCAAATCAGCAGATGATGTCTCCTTCAGTAAACATTAAAAAAAGGAAATATCTACCTTCAGGACAATAACTAGGAGCAGGGAGAACTTGCAGTGTTATTGGTGCGTTAGTGCATTCCCTCTTGTCTAGGAGAATTACCCTCTGTGGCTGAGAGGTAATTTAACTCTCGGGCTTATTCACCTTCTGGCCTCTGTGTTGCTCCTCTGAATATAATGGCTGTAGGTGCAGGAGAAAACAGGGTATGGTAGGAGTGCATGGCTATTAGGAGCAAGGATGAAGTCCCCAAAGCATTTCACACCACTGGGGTGACATCCAGAGTGAATTTTTGTCCACTGCTGGCCTGCCTGAATCAGAATTGGCAGAGAAGGGGTGAAAGGACACAGATCCTGTTCCCAGTCCTCTAAACCATCCAGTATCCTGAAGGGTATTTTGAAATGCAAAGTGCAGTTCTTTCATCTTTGCTGTGGCAGCATTATTTAAAACACAAACATAGCTAAACTATTCAAATACACATTAAAAATGTGTTTGAATTCCCAGCCTCCCACAGCCTGACCCCAGAATTACTGGAAAACTTCAGCCTGGATAAATACTGGTGTAGTTAAGTGATGTGTACCCATGGTCTCAAAGTGCTGGGCTGCTCTGACCACTGCTGAAAGTTCCTCCATTATTCTAGTCAAGGAGTTGATACAAAGGGTTCCTTTAAGGGTTGTTCAAAATTTGTCTTTAAATTTTTCATAGTACCCAGGGTTTGTGGATTTGAATTTTTTTACCTGTCTTGGAGTTTTCAAGAAACAGTGGATTCACAGAGTTGTTGATGCCAGTGGGTAAGAGCTAGATATTTCCTTGGAGCATCTCATCTAATCATGCTCCACCCTTCAGTGATGAAGTGAGCAAAGCCTGTAGGGAGCTCCTGCCCATACTCCAGCCCTCCCAGTGGTGCTTCTGGTACAAAGGTTGCTTCCAAAGCTGCACATCCAAACTGTGATATGCCTTGTCCTGGTTTTGGCATGCTGAAGAGCCCAAGGAGTGGGGTGAAATCTGTGGACAAGTCATAGAAACAATGGGAGTGTACTAGATTTGAACAGTGTGCATTTAAATTGCTAAAAAAGTCCGGAAGGAAAACTCAGTCTTGGCACCCAGGTTTAGCAATTTTTGACCTCAATCCTTCTGGTCCTCAGTTTCCATCTGTAAAATCAGAATAATGACCAGTTTCCATCTGTAAAATGGGAAAAAAATTTTGGCTGGTTTTTTTTTTCTGAGGTGGCAAAGGCAAATTCATAGATATTTTTTAAAGTACTGAGATACTGGGATGAAAGCTATAAAAAAGCACCCACAAAGGAAAAAATGTCTTCAGTTCAGACTTTGAACAATATATGGCAAATAATGCTTGGGGACTGGGACATAAAACATAGCAAATTTGTAATAAATATTTATTTTGCTTGATGAATAAGGCAAGAATCCTGTGGAGAAAACCCTGCATGATTAAATAATAAAAAAGCCCGTTATATGTAGGCTTAAGATTTCATTTACAGTTGCACAGGCAGTTTTTATGCAAACTTTAAGTGTTTGACTTTATTACTTCAGCATTCCTGCAACTGTAGTTTTGTGAATTGAATATAGACGTACCCTCTATTTAACTGCTACTTTCTCATTGTTTATTTAAGAAAACATTTAAATTGCTTTAGATGTCCCGAGAAGTTAATTAAATAAAACTAGGGATAATTAAGTGTCATAAAACATGATATAAACTTGTTTATGTCAAGGGGGATGTTTAAAAATTATGACAATGACAGGTAAATTTGACATATGTAGTATTTTTTCCTTAAGTTTATGTACTAAATAGCCACATTGGTTTTCTTTTCCAAGCTTTCCTGTCCATATAATCCAGGTTTATTTTGTTCTGCAGCTTGATTACATCATATCCATTGCTATTTTTTAAAGTAGATACTATCTTCTAATCCTGTGTCTCAAAATGCCTCAGTCAAACGCCATTTTACATTAACATTTTTAACGATAAGGTTTGGTTGGGTTAATTAAAATATATCATTAAGACTGGTTTTGTATTGTATTTTTCCTATAGTAAAAAATTGATTGCATTTTACATCTTCCTTGCTTTTGTTAGAGCAGCTCCACTACAAGTTGCTGTATACCAGCCTGTTGTCTACATCTCCGCACATTGACCTTTGTTGTAAGATCTGCTATAGACATCACAAACTCTCACATCAATTTACTACAATTGGATGTGGCATCTTCCAGCTAATTTGATTTAGGAAGAAATGCACCTGGCTCTGTTTTTTCCCTATAGAATGTTGAGGGAGTTCGGAGTCCTCCCAGATGCCATCTATCTGAGTAGCCCATGTGTTTTTCAAGGTCTAAGCAGTTTGTCTTCATCTACCAAAATGTAAGCCATTACAATAAGAGAATAACTAAATTATTTAATGTGAAAATAAATTTGATTTTAGGTGCAAAATGCACACATATGTAAACATTTGTATATATATAATGTATGTGTAGTTTATATTACATATAAAATATTATATATGTGTATATATACATATTCATATGCATCTATATGCATGTAAAGTGAAAACATGTTCCCATGCCACAGCAATATTTAATATTCTGACTTTTTTACAAATTTACTTTTCTTTTGTTTGTTTTTAACATTAAGCTGTTACAGAGACTTTTCTCAAGAAGAAAAGAACATTTCAGGTCTTGTGAAACTTTCCAGGCACTGATTTAGATTATGTGGATCAATCAGAATATAAAGATCAATCCTGTTCCAGCAGCAGGAACATAGAGAGAATGAACCACAGACTGTTATCTCTTTCATCCCATAGGTTCAAAAGTGAAGCCATGATTTAATGCATATACATGAGCTGCCTTTACCATATAAGAATCTTGAGCAATCAAACAAATTAAATCCTGCATATAGAGTTTTGTGGTTAAAACAAGCCTGGACAGTTCAATGAAAGAAGTTGGTGTGGTCCTACCAGAGCAGGAGCTGAACCGAACAGAGCCAGCAGAACATGGTCCTGGAGTATTCAGCAATATTCTAGATGATTTCACAGGTTGATTTTTTGGCATGGAGGGTGGGTGGGTGAGGGGAAAGTGTTGTTTACTGAAATATTATTTTAACGAGTAACTACTTAAGTTGCTAGAATATCTAGAATAGCGTAAACTCAACATATACCACTTTATTGCAAATGGAAAGCCTCATTAAACTAAAATGAAATTATTTGAAAACTTCTCAGTTTGGCTTTTCAAAACTGCAATGGTTGTGTTTACTTGACAGCTTGCTGCTAGTACTTGGGGAACAAACAGCATTAGGTACAAGATCCAGTGTCCTTCAGGAATCCAGAAGCTTTACCTGATATCAGCTGGGCCTGATCCTTGCTTGCAGATTAAAAATCATTATTGACCATTATTGATGGAGTCAATGGGTTTTGCTTCAAAAAGGGACAGAGGAAAGCAGCAAAATATGGCTTTTGGAGGGATTTGGTGCCCAAGAAGTCTGGGGGTAAAATCAGTAAAGAGGGAATTCTGAGTAGTACAAAAAGACAGATATTAAAAGCAAAAATATCTGCTCTTAACAAAGCCAGTAGATATAATCAGTGTGAAATATGGCTTTGGAAACATAAAATGAATTACTAAGGTGCTTGTACTTACAATAATTTGCAAATGTTAAAAAAATTAGCAAGCTATCTGCTACAGTTCGTTTGGTAATTTTAATTGCAGAAATTATAGATCTCTGTGTAGAAGTAAAAAGAAATTATTTGTTAAAGATTAAGTTGGAGAACTGGACTATTCTGAAATACTTTGACTGCTCTAATCTGCTCTTTCTTTTCCTGTCTACAGACTCATGAATACAGATCATATCTCCAGAGGAGCTCTTTGTATTTTGCAATCTTTCCAGTTTTGATAAAATAACTAAATTACCAATGAAGTAATACTATTGACACATTTTGAATGTACTTTGCTTATGCCTTTACAACAAAGCCTTTAAACAGTTTCTGGAAATGTTTAGAGCAGTTGCATTTTCAAATGATTCAAGCCCCTGGGAAGCTTGAAAAAAATAGCTGGGATTTTGTTAGATAATGAAGCTTGTAATAAAGTAAAGATCTAGAATACAGTATCATTTACTTTATATATAGATATTTATTTCGTTTCTCACAGAATAATCTTTGGCAATGGATTCTCTTTTCAAACCATTTGTCTGTAATTTCCATTTACTGCAGTGACACCTAATGGTAGGAGAAGAAGAATTGATCTCCAGCCGCCTTGTTTGCTGTTAAACAAAGGGGAGTTTCGCATTATAAGCTGGTGCGGAATGTGTGGATTCTTTCCTCTCTCCTCAAAAAGCAAACAGACTCTGCTGCGATCTGGAAAGCATTCAGCTGCAGGAACAAAAGCATCTAAACTCAAACTACAGCCTTTAGAAATCCAAAGATCTAACCTTGCTATATTTATAAGATAGTAAGTGCTGAACTTCCATTATGAGCAAGTAGGGACAGCTATGGCTGGTTATTAAAATGACTAATAACAAAACGATACATAATAGTTCTTTGTGGCATATGGTCATTACTATACATCTGGAAGTTTCAGGCTCAAGGGGGCTAATGTTTGTGATGGACATTTTAGTTTCTTCTGTGCTAAAAGCTGCCAGAAAGTGAGTTATTCAGGTCAGAATGAAAGTTGGCGAGATATATGCCAAAGATGTTCAGAATTTACTTCTGTATAACAAGCTTATAAAATATCTTTTTATGCAGTTAAGACCAGCTGGATGAAAGTTAATCAGCCAAATGCAATTACAGGAGGTGTAAGTCTTATTAATGTATTAGGAATTCTCAGGGTACTACTGGACCATTCCAGATGTGCTGCTGCATAATGAGTACAGAGTAACCTTGATCAAGAAGCCAATCTGCCCAGTCTCCTCATCTCTTTTAATAATCTATATAAAATTTACTTGCAATGGCTCAGAAGGGACTAATAGAAGTAATAGGTTCTCATTCAGATGTAGACTTCATTTTCTAATAAATGCAGCTCAGTAAAAACCTGAAATGACAAAATTTCACTTCATCTTTAGTAGAAAATGACATTTCTTGAAACATACATGTAACCAAAGGCAGGCCTTAGTTAATATTCTGGCAAGAACACGTGTGTTTTGATGCTGTAAAAGCCAAACAAAATGATCAGTTTTGTATGGACTCATGAAAAGTATTTTTCATCGAGACACTGGGCAGCCACTTTGAGGGAGAGGGGTGTTCCAGACTGCTCTGAAGTGATACGGCAAACAGGCAGGCTGGAGGGAAGAGGAGATTGAAATTCCTGGGAGAAAATTTGGGACCCATGAAGACAGCAGGAGATTTGTCTGTTGGGGTTTTATTTTCTCAAACGACAGCAGGGTTCTGCCTTGATGGATGTGAGGGGGCTTGAGGAAAAGCTACCAGCTGTGTCTCACTAAGCCACTTCTTCCTCAGGACAGAAAACAAACCCACAAAAAAACAGACTAGGAGGCTTGAATCTCACCCGCCTGCTCAAGCAACCCATAGAAAATGCCCCCACACTGTTTTCACCTTCTGTTTATTAATATTCTGACATTCATAGATCAACTTTCATACCTGCAAATGTGTTATTAACCAGGTAATCACAGGGACACCAGCCTTTATCCTCAGACATTTGTGCAGCTCTCTGGCCATTGGTAATTATTTCCCATTACAAGGGTTGCTGGCAGCCTCCACTCTTTGCTGTTGTTCTGGTAGTATCCTGGAATCTAAAAAGACCACAACAAATCTACATGTCTTCCCCATTTGTACTGACATTCCCCAAAGGAGGCATGGCTCGTCTTAGGGACCTATTGTCCTCTTTGTACATACAGTCAACTCCCATTAATCTCATTAATGAGACCTACATTCCCAAACTAGAAGGAAAAAATTCAGCTGGTGCAAACAAAGATTTCCTGGGAGGCAAAAGGGAACTAAGGAGACCTAAAGTCCCCTGAACCTCAGCTCCTCTCCACACGGTACCCCAGAAATGCCTGGGGGGCACCCAAGGGAGCACAGAGGCAGCAGCGTGGGGCCACCCACCCATCCCTTTCAGCTCAGCCCATGACTGATCGCAGACATGAGAGGGAAAGGAAGGGAAGGGAAAGGAACAAGAAAGAAACCTAATGTTGTATCTCTGTTGGCTCTTCCAACAGAGATCAACATCCGACGGCATTCACTGGATGTTTCTTGAGGTCCCAGAAAACACACAGGGAGGAAGATTGAATGCGGAGCATTCATTTATGTGTGCAGCATTTTGATCTCAGGAGAGGAAACAGCCATTTAACCTTTCATATTTTTTAATAAATTTCACTGAATCAAATCTGGAAACACTATTGCAGGCTTAAAATAACCCTCATTTATCTAGGCTGCTTGGGAACAAAACAAACAGTCTCTGCTAGAAGAAACAGGTTCTTACAGGAAATGGTGCAGCGTAGACTGAGCAATTACAGTGTCTCACTGAAGCATGTTTTTCCTGCCCTCCTGGTGCCACCTGCACAAGGGACCTTCCCCCAGCTCCTGTCTGAAGCTAAGGTACCCCTTACCCGTCCCTTACCCCAAGAGCAATAAGAGCCACATGCCCCAAAATGTGGCACATACTTCACTGTCCTAAGAATTAGGAAACTAACTCCAGGACATCCGGGTGGTAGAAGATGGCCCTGTGCTAACACTCTATGCTTGCTGTTAATCTGGATGATTACTGACGAGAAATGCCATCGTGTATATAAACCAGAAAGTTATCTGAGACCCGCAGTGTCAGAAAGCACCTGCTATTAGTCCTGTAAGGCTTACAAGTGACAGAGAAGCCAGCTCAGGTCTGAGGTCAAAGGGGGCTTGCAAAGCCCCACTCCCGGGTGAGGAGCCTGGGTCTGTGGCTCTGGCTGGCCCACTCATAAGCATAGGGTAGCCCATGCTCATGGGCAGAGGGGAGTCCTGCACAAATCAGGCTACTCAGCCAGGTGAGGATGTTAGAGATGGGGCTGGGAGATGGCCTTGTTTCTTGTCCCCCATGCGCTGCGGTGCCCCTGCCACCAGCTCTGGGTGGATGCTGATGTTCAGGAATGGGAGCAGAGTAGGAGCAAAGGCACATGGAGAGCAGGGAGGGGTGTGAGGAGAGTGAGGCCATAGGAATACACTCAGCCTTGGTGCTCTGAGTCATCCAAGACAACTGGTGCCAAGGAGCTGCTCTGCTGAGACGGAAAAATTGAATTTTGCTTGTGCTTACTGGGAAGGCTTGAGTCAGCCCTGGTTCTGCTACTGTGTGCTAAAAAAAAGAGAGAGAGCTGCCTAGATTATGTGGCATTATCACCTTTATTATCTATGTCAAATGAGTCCAATGTTTTTTCAGACTTGGTCGCCTGATGATAGAGCATTTAAATGTCTTTGTCCTGCATCAGAGATTTAATTTAATTGTCTAACAGTCATCAAGCATATTGTGAGATGTGGCCATAGCCCCCCACATGCATGGCAGTCCAGCCTGGGCAGAGAAACCAAAGGACTCCCCCCAGGCAGACAGCACTGTAGCTGTCAGAGGTACAGATCAGCTACCAGGACTTAAATATGCACTGAAAAGTAAGGGTGTTCTAGAGGGATTCGTTGAAAAAAGATGGCCTTAACAAAATGATTTGTTCAACCCTTCACTGTAATTTCTTCCTAGACAGTAAAGAACCATCAAAACAGTGATCATGGCACCTAGAATTACAGAATCAGAATGGTTTAGGTTGGAAGGGACCTTAAAGATCACTTTGTTCCAATCCACCTACCACAGGCTTTTCCTTCTGAGGAAAAGCAGTTTGCTAACAACTTTGCTGGTTCATTTCATACTTTCTTTTCCACAGCAAAATGTCTTCATCTCCTATAGTAGGAGATGAATGAAAGCTGGCAGTACATGGAGGGAGTCCCTTGAACTGGAAAGCACAAGACCCCTTCTGCTCCACGCACTGCAATTTATGTAACAAGCAGGCTAGTGCTACAGGCGTTAACGCTGTGTTTGAAGCCACATCTAGTCCTGTGCCAGATATTGGCTGGCTGATATTGGCCCAACAGCTTTGAACAGCCACTTACAGGTGAAATGTATAGATTACTAGTAAAATGCTCCTGCCAGCCTCCCTCAGCCCTCACCCATCAGGAGGATCACTTCTCTCCTGCACATCATTCATGTGTATCCAAACTATACAATACACTTAGAGCTGCCGAGAGCAGTTCATCTGTGGTTTTTGCAAAAGCATTGCAATTTCAGGCAGTAGCAAATGTTTAATTTTATCTGTCCTCCAGATTATACAGAGACCCCCTAGATGAGGCTTTGGAGCCTTTGTGCCTATTCTTTTAGGCAAGGGTTTAGAAAAGTGGATGCCCAAGGTCTGAAATATAAGAACAGTGATACAACTTAACATTAAGGAAAGTCTTTCTGGCTGGTGGAAGAATGGTTTCTCCTGACTATGCCTAGGCTGAACTGCCTTTGCATGCCATTGGGACATAACTGGAGCCTGCACCTCTGCTCCTAAATCCAGGTGTGCAGCTGTCATCTATCCATGTATTGCCTTTGCTGTCAGCCACTGGCCTGTGGAAATACTTTGAAATACTTTGAAGCCTTTGTAGTCAAACCTGCCAGGTTCAATAAACACCATAAGTATTCGGGATACGCCATATGGCTGGGGCTAAGGCACTGAGAGGCAATTTAGGATCCTGTGTGTTCGAAGAGTTAATATTCTGTGCTGGGAAGGGGACACAGCTGCCCCACTACTATTTCAGTGTTTATGCTAAGGAGACCATGGAGGAAGACCACTACCCTAGAGTTGTTCTAAATGTTCTCATCTGGAAGCGTGTGCTGACATTATGGAGAGGAAGGGAGATCCAGATCTGCAAAGTCTGGATTTATGTCTGGAAAATCAGATGCTCCTCAGTGTGCAAAATTTAACTGGCAATCTAATCAGTAAAGATTTTTTCTTTTTTTTTTTTTCTTTTGCGAGATGCCCTTATCTCAATTTCCAGTAAGGTAACAGATACTGAGACATGAGCCTTCCCATGGTGTTGGGTCTGTTTTGCTTCCAGTCACTGAGAAAACCCAGAAATCTACACTTTTTTTTTTTTTTTTTTTAAAAAGGCAACTAAACAATGCAATATTTTCCATAAGATTTTTGCTTGAGTTTGGTTCTAGGAATGTGCAAAAGTTGGGTACAGTCCAGATTTAATGGTTTCAAAATCGCATGCAACAGAAATGCTTCTAAGGGGCAGGTGCAGATTTTGATGTTACTTTGATTTCAATGTGATTTGGGACCCTTTTAGAGAAAGAGGGGCATCAGATGCACAGAGCAATGAAGCACTGTAATGCTAACTATATAATCACAAATTGGGGATGACTTACAAGCTTCAAAATGGTTAAAACTGAGCTAATTGTTGGGCCAAGACCTGCTGGGAGGAGAAAGAGGAGGAAATTTAGGAAGTGGTTTGTGGCTCACTCATCTCCAAGCTGCTGTGGCATCAGGAAAGCTAAAGCAGTTGCAGAGCTCCAGGGGACAGGGAAACCACATCCTGATCATCAGCTGGTCTCCCTCTGGTGCCCCATGCCTCGGGTACCAGCTGGTTGGGGGTCCTTTTCTAAACTCTGAGACAAATCAGCCCAATGTGGGGAAAACCTAAGCTGGCCCCAAAAAGCTGGTTTCTACCCTTTTTGCATAGTCTGTGTATTCAGTCCTGGACGAAACGTAGCATTTATCCATGTCTAGTTCCTCAGAAATCCTTTGTCCTTCTCGAGCGACATTGTCTGTTATGTAGAGAGCAGCTGAGTGATTGGCAGTGCATGCTCTGATGTGGGAGTGCTGGTAACACTCTGGAAAGCAGTGCTTAGACACCAAATGACCTCCAAATAGAATCCCCCATCTTTTTCTCCATATTTTGAAAAAAACCCTCTCTCGGTTTAAAAGCTAACACTAATGTTTGAAATTGCAGGTGATATTTCTTCCTTCCAGAGTCTGATTTTACCACTGAAAGTCATCTCTGTTATCCAAGTGTCATAGGCGTCATTTCTGGAGCCCTGGTTTTATTTAAATACAGGATTAAAAAAACCCAAACATCCATATTCCATTTATTAAATTGGTTATTCATCGCATATCATAAGGGACAAAGCCTCCAGATTAGAAGATTTTCTTTCAATAATAGCAGTAGTAAAAAGCTTGTGTGAGCTGTTGTCTTATATCTTTGGAAAGTGCACTTTTGGTCACACTTTTCTGCCTAGACTTTTTGGAAATATAGATGTTATAGTGTAGTTCCGTGATCAAATGGATTTGGCTCCTTCCAGTAAAAATGCCTGTTCCAATTACGAACAATTCCCCAAAAAGCTGTTAAAAAAACCTATACTGAGCTCTTCTACTTTGCCTTTGCTCTCTTTGGGTGCCTGGCTCTTTCTGGTGCGTTTATGTTTGGGAGCCGTCACGGAAAGCCCTGCCCTGGCACAGCCCATCTCTCTTTCTAAGGCCACTTGGTATTGGGAACTGGCAAATTGCTTTAAATCATTTCTTAGGTCACTGCTTTTCATGGCCCAATAAGTCAAAATCAGGTTGTGATCAGCTCTACCTGCACTTTGTCTGTAAGTGCTATACATCTTTTTCTTTCCTCCTTTTTTTTTTTTTTCTTTTTATTTACCATTAGGTAAGAAATTGCAGGAAACTTGAGTCAAGATGATTAAAGTGTTCCAAAAAACAAACAAACAAAAATAGGCAAAATCAGAGCTTCTGCTTTGGAAAGATGACCTTTATGGTCCTATTTCTGTTATCACATGAAAAATGCAAAGCAGCTGGAGGCTGACCTGGATCTGGACACTGGGAAAAAAGGGCAGAGGGGGAAGGGAAGAGAAGGCAGCAGAGAGGGGAGGTGAGAATGCCCCTTACCAGCAGCTGGGCATGAATCAAACCTGTAACAATTAATAGTGATTGAAATTGTACACATCTTGTAAACCATAAGCAGTTTCTGTTAATTTTAATATACATATATTATAATTAACTAAATGTAGTCATGACTACTCTTCCTAGTTAAATATATTTACTGTAATATTCTTTTGCATCACAGAAATTGTTTAATTTGGTGCAGTTCTAAATCAGAATATATATTCTCATCAGCATTTCAAATGAAGCACAAATTATGTTTCAGATACACTATTTGTCACATATTTAAAGTTATGAAGTTAGCATTACTTCTGAATATTTGTTTCAAGGAAAACAGGGACTTTTTCATCCACTGCAAAGCAAGAAACACTGTCTGTGGTGTAACGCTCATGTGTACAGTGTGTGTAAGAAAAACATACATAACAGTAACATGACAACAGTTGTACGAAGACCTTGTCATGGGGTGTCTGAAATAAGTGAGTCCTGATGCTGCCATGTGGCCTCCACATCAGGTGCAGATCTCTGAAAGCCGCCTCGCACATTCTTCTCAGCCCTGAACCAACCATACAATGCTGGAGCCTGAGGTTGTTAAGTTCAGTAAGAGCAGGAATGAGCCATTGATGCTGCTTGAAACAAGGGAAAACAATAGGTCTTTAAGACAGCTCCCATTGCTGAATGTAAATTGTTTTTTAATAAAATGTAGACAAAACCTGATGCTGTCAGAAGAATTCCACCCCTCTACCACCCTGGAGATTGCCCAGTAAATGGCAAGAAACGCATACATTTTTGGGGAGCGTTTCTGGGTTTCTCATCCCCGTTGCAGCTGTACACTAGAGTCTGTAGGCCCTTTCTTGCATACTCAAATCCTTATTTCTAGCAGAGCTACTACCATGAAAATGCAGCATATTATGTCTGTGGGGTGGGACTCATAGGCAGAAAGCACACAACTATTTTCTTTTCTACCTTTAACTGCACCCCATGGGACATTCCACCCTTCATTTGCTGTGTTTAATTTTTCCCTTCCTCTCATCAGCAATTGTTTCACCCAGATCTTCTTGTGGGTGATTCCTTTCTCAGATTAACAGAAATCACACAAAAAATACAGACCTACCTGTGCATTTATGGGTATATATGCACACAAAATAACTGCATGTATGTGCACATACCTATTTATATATATCACTCAATACACACATATTGAGGGTATGTACTGCTGCATGTGCACACATATAGTCATTTTTTTTAAGCAAAATGCCTTGTGTTGTTTAATTGTGTTAATGAGAAACAAACTTTCAATCAGATAAGTAAGAGCCTTTTAAGACAAGCTACAAATTATCAGTTCATGCTTGGTCATTTTCTTGAGCATTATCCCCCAGCAGTTAGTCATCTGATTTCACGTGTTGTATCTGCATTAAAAATAGCACAGCTCCCTGTAATTCCTTCTGTATTTTCTTCAAACACAAGGGAGAAAGCACATTCCCTAATATATTTTATAGGCACACTCTCTTTGTAAATTTTCTTTGCAAAGGTCCTGCTCATATTTGTATCTTATTACTTTTCTTATACTGGATTTATTGATAGTTTCTAACAAAAATATGATTTCAGTATATTTACGGAACAAAACTCAATATAACAGCCACCAATTCAATTTTTTTCATCAAAATGGAGAACAATAAAGAATCTAAAGTCTTCAGATCAGACACATAGCATCAAAAACCCCTATACTGTTAAAAGAAATAACTCAATAACAGGGAAGTGATAGATATTACTTAAAGAACAGCATTAGCTTTGTTTACCTTATCTGAGTTTCTAATAATCCAGACTACAACTTGGAGAGTTACACATATTTTGTTCCTGAAACATGTCTAAATTCAGTCACATTTTGTAAGTGGGAAAAAATAAAACGTATACATTAAGAAGTATTTATTGCATATTGTTACTGCTGGTAATAGCATTATATCCATTTAGATGGATTTCACATGAAGGCGTTTTGTTGTTGTTCTGCCACATTTCTTTCATAAGGGTGGGGGGGTTTTATGGGGTTGATCTTTTTTGCTAAAAGTTCATATTCTGCATTTCTAATGGATTGCTTTCAGAGAAAGACTGTGGAGAAAGACTAGTTGGGGCGGGGAGTGGGGAGGAGGGCTGTTTGGTTTTTTACTGACACTAGCTAAAGATTTGATTAATAACTTTGGCTGACAATAGATTTTTAGTTAAATAGAGGGGTGAATTCATTATTTACCTGTTCTTATTCTCATGTGTATTGCCCGGTGATTATTATAGCTGTTTTAGAAATGATCCTTATTTATGGTATGTTGCATCATCCAGAGATGTAGTAATGATTTTAGATTTTCCACCTAAATTACAGGGCACTTTCCACTGAAAATGGTAAACAATATTACAAACTTAAAAAAAAGAAGTAATCTGATTTCAGGGAAGAGGGAACCCAGTGAAAGATGTGTGCTTTTATAAGGATGGACAATGGAAAGCAAAATAATAACTCCTAAGTTTGATTGTTCAAATATATTCTGCAATACAGAGAGCTGCATGCAGGCTGGAGCAGGCATGGGGCAGGAAGGTTAAGTAGAAGAGAAGGCACAATACTTCAGATTGGCAGTAGACTGCAGCAAGAATAATCTAATCAAAACTAAATTCAATTATCTAGTCCCAGGGCAGGCTCCTGGGACTGCTGCACTGAATGCTAGCAGAGCTCCTCCTAGACATTTTTCCCCAGTCAAACTCACATGATGAATGCAGATGAAATTTGAAATATGAAAATCTGAAATAATTTATGGAAGTTGTCAGAAATTTGGCCTGCTTGTGGTGTAATTTCCTCTGAGACGAGGCAGGCTGGCTCATTGCTTCTAGTCTCAGAGCAGTTGCTGGTCTTCCAATGGATGGATCAACCGCTTTAAAATGCTCTTCCAGACAAATTACAGCTCATTACAGACAGCCTTGCACCATGCCATTATGTCAGAGGAAATCTTTTTTCATTTGCACAAATTTGCTTGGAATTCTCATATTTATTTGAGCATCCATTATCGAATCTGAACATTGAATTATCCACAATTATTTTCTGGGTAGGCGGATGTTTGTGTATATGGAATAGATAGTGACTGTGTAGATATACAAATAGTACAGCATTGCTGAAAATCGTGCCTGTTTCAAACAACTGCATTTACGCAGATAGTTGCTGTGTGTGTCTGTCTATCTATCCATCTATCTATCTATCTATCTATCTATCTATCTATCTATCTATCTATCTATCATCTATCTATCTATCTATCTATCTATCTATCTATCTATCTATCTATCTAAGTTGTTTCCTGAAGATGGCCTTTTAGGACATGCATTTACTTTCTGAAAGGAGGCATCTATAGAAACCAGCTCATTTCCCAGTGACTCAGAGCCTGCTCTTTGTAGCTATCACAATTAGAACTTCTGTCTGTGTACATGTAATTTGTGCATGGTCTGGCCCCATGTGAGACATCTCCAGTTGTTACGTACTTTAAATTACATTCTGTAACAAACATGTTGTCTCCATCACTGCCACGCTCACGTCTAGCACACCTCCCACCTCTCCCCTGTGCTGAGAATTGGAGTAAGCACTGGCACACAAGAAAATGGATGGGGCAGGGATGGGATACATCCTGAAGTCCTCACTCCTTTCCTCTCAGGCAAATTTTGCCTCAGTTAGAGCTATGAGCCAAATTATGTACTCAATACTTATATTTTTTAGTTGCTGTTACTAGGCTACTGATATCACAACTTTATTGTTGTTTAACATTAGAAATATCCATTGGAAGAAAGATTTCACAAATGGCAATTCTTGTGTGAAATTGTCCTCTTAGTTTAAATCATACTGGAGATCAGAGTCATGGATATAATCATTCTTGAGGATAGGAGTTTCCATAGGGAACCAAGCCAATACACCACTGAGACCATTTTGGGGGTTTTGATCATCATCAGTATTAAAAACCTAAAACTCTAGCGTTGGCCGCTCTGAGCAGATGTGCCAAAGAGGAACAGAGTTTGGAGGATTTAATTTAAAACATTTGTCTTGGGTTTAGAAACGTTCATAGAATCATAGAATAGTTAGGGTTGGAAAGGACCTTAAGATCATCTAGTTCCAACCCCCCTGCCAGGGGCAGGGACACCTCCCACTAAACCATGCCACCCAAGGCTATGTTCAACCCGGCCTTGAACACCACCAGCGATGGAGCATTCACAACTTCCCTGGGTAACCCATTCCAGTGCCTCACCACCCTTACAGTAAAGAATTTCTTCCTCATATCCAATCTAAACTTCCCCTGTTTAAGTTTGAACCCATTACCCCTTGTCCTATCACTACAGTCCCTAATGAAGAGTCCCACCCCAATAATGCTCCTTCCACAGGTTCACCTACAGAAACCTTGTTATGACTTTTACTTCCTCTAGATAGTCAAGTTTGACTGTCTTCTCGATGCTCCGGCAGGACCATGGCCAACCCCGCTGGGGCCGATCCGAGGACCTCACTAAACCATCCAATCAGTAGTAGCGATGGGCAGTGTGTTCCATTGCAAATACTCTCAGGCCTCCATATAAAAGTTTGATCATATTAAAGTTTTTAAGTGTCTTTTGTCTCTCTTTACATAGATATCCTCTGACTTATTTCTTATATATTCAACCACTGTAACTCTCACCTTGTCGTTGTTTGTGTCCTGTGAACTTCTCACAGGAACCTTGTTCCAATCTTCACAGACTAAGAACTGTAGGAGAATAGGGGACAGAACTGGTTTGCTCATGATGTTCACATACATTCTCTTTCGTTATTCAGTCAGGTTATGGAGCACTGAGGAAAGGTTCACACTGAGATTAGATCTCCAACAGTCAAACCTTTACAGACAAGAGCATTTAGGACTCTGGTATTTTCTTGAAATAGAATTAGGTTTGAAAAATTTCACAACACTGCAGCAAAGCAATCAGAGCTCAGTTTAGTAAATAACACATGCCCACCAACACTCACTCAGAGCTTACTCTACTGAGCTGGCCAGCATCTTCCTCTGAGGATCCCTCCTTTTTCTGTCAGAAGCCTACCTAATGCTCGTGGAGAAGGTGCTCCAGCATGGACACAATTGTCTGTAGGTCATTCTACTCCAGGTATTTGGAGCTGCAGCCTTCAAGAGAGGTGTGGGGCACTGCCTGATGGCTAAGGCAGACTAGGAATGGCTAGTATGGAGCAATCCCTTTCCACCTCTTGTTATCTACAAGGTATGGAGAAGGGCATGTCTTAACATTCTACTTCCCTCAGTATTGTTGATTGTTGTGGTGATGCATTATTGTAGATGTGCATTTATAGTTTTTACCCATTCCAACCTTCAGAGTTTTTTCATTACTTCTCCAGAAAATAATTAGAGGAACTTTCCTTTTTATCAGACTGAAAGGATTTTTTCTAGTAATGGTTATTTATTTTTCTTTAAGAACTCCTCAAAAGATATCTTTCATGACATTAAGCAAATGTGTGCTGTTCAGACAATTTTCCATCCTGGACTATTTTATGTGTTTTGTGATGTATAAAACTTCCTGCTACATACCTTTACCTTGTTGGCTCATCAAGTCATCTGCCTGTATGCGAAGACTTTTCCCCATGTCACTTTTCAGTTTGTACTCAGTCTCTCAGTGGAAACCAGATATGGCTAGACTGTTTGGAGGATGGACATTATTTGGGACAGAATGTAAAATACAGACTGCTCAATGATCTCAGGATAGTTATTCATGTCTGCCTTGGGACAGAGCCCGAGCAGAAGGGGCTCCATCACTGCTAGCAGAACCATCAGACACTGTAATAAACATATGAGAATAAGGCATTGTAGTATCTGCAAGAATTTTATAGTCAGCAGATAGTTCTTGATGAGCTGCAGAAACTTGCAGAGATTGGGGGGCCACCCTGATTCCAGCAAAGAACCACAAAATTTCCTGGTTGGTTCAGGTAGTGGAGGAAATGCATCCATTCTCACTGCAGGAGATCCTTGAAATGTCTATTTATGGCTGGACCCAAGAGGTGTGAGTACTTGTAAAAATGAGAACTGGGGGTGTGTTGGGATGACAGCAAAGCAAGAATGAACCCTGATTGATTATGAGACTTATGAACATTAGCTAAATGTGGCCATTTGTACAATTAATGCAGTGATGCTGAGAACAGCAATATCTAGTACTTTATGGTGATTCTCTGAACAGAATTTTGAGCTAAGAAGGAGTCATTTTGCTACTATGGAAGTTATTTATGTTAAAGATACATAACGATATTATGACTTCAAAAACCAGAGCCACAAAATAATTAAACTAAGAAAGCTTTGAGCTATTTTCTATGTCTTGTATTTGCATTTTACTCATAATAAGTATAAATTGTGAATATTCCTTTAGAAAAAAAAAACATCAGAACAAAAAAATAATTACTTGGTAATCACAAGTTTTGTTTATTAGGATTTCTGCTTCTTTTTGTATTACACATTTTAAAATATTAGTGATATCCCCACCCCCCTCCATACCACTTGGTAGTGTGGTCAGGATAGAAAAAAAAAATCACATAAACATGTAACTTATTTAAGTCATCACATTCTTTCTTTCATTGGGATAGCTGTTGCATGGTTGGAATAGGTTGTAGCCTCCCAGCTTCTCTTTGCTGCAGGAAACTTTGTAATAGCACTTAAATAAATAAAGAGACTGGGTAGGAGATTATTGCTTTCATTGTGCTATTGTATATGTGTATTATAGAGTCACCCCATAGACTGACACAATTAGTTGAATGCAGGACAAGACAAATGTTGTATATGACAGTGGGGTAGTATTGAAAGATGACCCCATATCTGGAGAGCTGAGAGTTATGGATCCATTGATAGCTGTTACCAGCATTTTGAAGCGTGGCTGTTAAATCTTGCCTGCTGGCTTCTGGCTGCTGGCCTGCCTGCCTGGGCAACCGGTGGCTGAATGGAGCTGCAGGCAGCTTCGGCACTTTGTTCTTCTGTTATAATAACTGACCGCTGACTGGAGGAGCCTCTGCAAAAGCCAATGGAGACACAGCGCTACTAATCTTTGTTGCTTGTTTCACTGGCTGTGTTTCTGTTGTTGGCGCTATCTAAAGGGCTGAGGCACTTTCAAACGCCTGTGTATGGCAGTGCCTGATGACAAAAAGGCCTCTGTTCACAAAGAAAGTCTACTAAATAAAATTGGGAATTCTAATCAAATATGAAGCAGTTCCTCCCCAAATAAGACCACAATAAGATACCTAACAGTGACAGCTCAGCATCTCTGATTACAAGCCCCTTTCTCTTTAGATGCACACATGTGCAATCAACACATGAATGCTATAGAGAACTCACTTTCAGTGTCAAGCCTGGAAGATGTTGGCAAAAGTTCCTGCCTTCTTTGTTTTGAATATCTATAATAATCACAAACGTTTTATATTCTTTAGTTTTTGGTGAACACTCCACCTGTACATGAAGGCCAGTATTTTCCTACTAAAAACCAAAACCCAAACCCCTAAAGAAACTTATGTAAATGTTCCACGTATTTACGAGGGGAAATATTCAGCAAATCTCTACGAGATTTTTTGTCTGACTTCATGAGTAAATGCAATTCACTCTTACACAGTCCTGCTCTTTCAATTGTATATTAGCGTGTGTGCACGCATTTGCCCAAATGTGTTCCCTAACATGGAAACCTGGATGACAGTCTGAAAAAAAAGGACAGTGAAACAGCATGTGACACATTGCTTGCAATCTCATGAAATGGGTAAGAGTTAGATTTTTCCTGCTAAAGTTAAAAATCATTTTCAGTTCAGGCTCTGAGAGACAGAGAATCCACCTAAGCAAGACCTTTAAGATACATTAATCAGAAAAAGAGGTCTAGCTGCAAGCTCTAGAGTAAAGGTCACATTCCGTAAAGCTCATTGGCGTAAGTCTCCACTAAAAAAAAGAGAATTGTGTGTTTGGCTTCATACAGCACGTGGGCAACTTTCACAGGGGAAGCCATTTCTACCTCAAATACTAAAATGTTGGTTATTAAACATTTGTCTCACAGGATTTATCCATACAGGCACCAGGCCTGTTGGATTCTGATGAAGAAAATTCTATGTTTGGAGGAAATTAGAAGTTTTTGTCTCTGAGTTTTCTAAACTAACACCAGTTTACAGACAAGTCGTACTTGTTAAACAGACAAGTACGGGCTAAATGCAGTTTGCAACTTGACCCTGCACTTCATCAGAAGAATATGTTGGCTACACACACACACAGATTACTCTGTCGTATAATGGACTCTCTGTTGACATAAGCTGAAAAAGACCTAATATCATTGTGGAGTTTTATTATTACTGATGAGAAAGAGAACATCTTTCAAATGAAAATATCAAATAAGCCTACCGTGCTGTTATTGCTGGTTATTGCCACCAACTTTCTGGGCTCTCTTAGCCTCTTCTGTTCCACCTTGCATATTTGGGAGGGGAAAGAGAATACTGCAGAGGCACTCTAACACCAAGGAATGGGTCAGCCAGGAAAGTTTATGAGCAATGCTACTCTTCCAACAATGTTAACTTCCAGTCCTGCATGGAATCCATGGTTCAGTTAACTACATCAACTCACACATTTTTTCATTGACCAACACCCCCAAGTCCTACTCTGCAGGGCTGCTCTGAATCTCTTCTCTGATCTCTTCTCTGCTCAACCTGTAGCTGGGCCTGGGATTGCTCCGACCCAGGTGGAGGACCTTGCACTTGGCATGGTTAAACTTCATCAGGTTGGCATCAGCCCACCTCACGAGCATGTCAAGATCCCTCTGGATGGCATTCCTTCCCTCCAATGTATCAACTGAACCACACAGCTTGGTGTCATTGGCAAACTTGCTGAGGGCTCACTCAATCCCACTGTCCATGTCACCGACAAAGATGTTGAACAAGACCGGTCCCAACACCGATAGTGTTAATGTTAATAATATAATCAAGGTAATTCAGAGATAAAAAGAAATTGACGGATGTAATAGAGTTCTTGTATAAGAGGAGACAACCAGCAGTTTTTCTTTCCATTCTCCCAAATGTCTCTGTTTGTTTTTCAGAGACAAATCACACTGTACTAATAATTTTAACTCATTGATTTCTTTTGTCCTTTTTTTTTTCCCCGAAGAGCTACTGCTTGTGCAAAACAACAATAATCATGACTAACCCTCCATACACATCTCTTAATAAAGTTGTTCTTTCTTAACTTCACAGCATTCAGGAAATGTTGTATGGTATAGAATTAGTGGAGTTATTCTGTTTAAGTGGGGCGTATTTTACCTTTGCTATTAACCACTAGTGTGAGCGCTCCTACCCCAAGGCAGCTGATGAGGACAATGCAATTCATATCAGTAAGGCTTGCTATGCTGGTCTCCCTTAAATCCACTCACTCTGTGAGTGTAAATAGTTCCTTGGAAGTCAGTGGGATTTCATAAGGTGAACAAGATTTTAGCTTTGCTGACTGCAGTAAGAGCTTTATCTGATTCGGGATAGAGGTGTTGGTCCCAAAGGTGAATGATGAAAGCTGAAGTGATAAGGGATGAAGTGAAAAAATGAATAGTCATCTTTTTTCCTCTACAATCTGTTCTCATTGCTTTACTGAATTCTATCTCTGTACAAATAATTTAAACTGCCTCTTTCATGGTGCACTTTGAAGTAGTATAAAAGGGGAAAAGATTGCTTCTAGCACCTTGTTATACTGAAAAATACAAGATATTGCAGAGGATACTTTTATCCATCCCAGGAATGGGTCCCAAAATGGTCTTGTCCTTGCAGTCAGACCATGTTTGATTGTTAAGTGGAAAGACACAGAGCAGGTTTAGAAGATCACCCCTTAAGAGGAACCATTTTTACATAGGACTGTTTCCTACCATTGATTTTACAGAACACTTGGGCACAAAGAATGTCAGTTCCCATATACATACACTTGAATTACCATCTTGCACATTTTCATCCGTGAATTGCCTACTTCCATGGGACTTGAATAAGTCTCTTAATCGTAGACTATTATGCCCAATGGTATATGTTTGCATATAGTCTTTATAAAATAAGAGCTTTTCCATCTAGCCATTACATGGCACTAGCTTTAGTTTACTTCAAACAAGTTATTTTAGTCCTGGGGAAAAAAAAGAGGGGGTGAGGAGGTGGAAGGGGTAGGCTTAACCTGAGGAAGGTTTACACAAATCTAACCACGTCCACAGTAGGACACTTGTCACTTCTTGCAGATCAGGGCTGGGGACTGTTTTATGCCCTGCCTGCCAAAGTGGCTTTCCATCCTACTGGGGCCTTCAACATGGATGGCTGCCAGAGTGTTCACCTTCCCCAGGGGCTGGGCTTGTTTTATGTTTCTCCCAGCCAAAGAAAGAGTGGCCGGCTCAGCTGAGAAACCTGGAAGACCTCCCAGCCCCATGGAATATGACATCAAATATATAGGCCCTCTCCCACAAAAATATTTGGGACATTAAAGATTTTAACACTCTTTATTTAAATCTGCTTTGTGTTACTGTGGTCACATCAACAGCTCTCAGCTTACTTTCCTCCTGCCACACATCCCTGTGTGTGTGTGTGTGTGTGTGTGTGTTGCAGGTGTTGCAGGTGTTGCAGGTGTGCAGTCACAACAGAGAGGGATCACCCTGTGATGGGCACAGCCAAAGCCTGGCTGTGGGGCAGACTGGTGTCCTCAGCTTTGAAGACCAGACCCGTGTCTCCTCACTTGTGGGTCCACCACCACCAGACAGTGGGTGACTGAGAGCTGCCAGCTGTGCCGGGCTGTACAGTGCCGCGGGGGGAGAAGGCTATGGCCCCACGCTGCGCTAGCAGGCAGCTGCGTGGGCTCGAGCCGGCGGGGCTCCGCGGTGTATGAGGGTGCGTACACGCGTGTGTGTGTGAGGGTGTCAGAAATGGCCCTTTCACCCGCCTCACCTCCCCAGCAGCGCTCTCCTGCTTCAGGCGGCTGGTGGCTCAGTGCACAGGCTGATTAGGTAACAACAGAGCACCTTCCCTCCCTGTTTCCTCTCAATGCGCTTGGGCCACGGCTTTTGAAGGAGCCCAGCCCTGCCACTATCCAGCCATTATAAGGGGATGTATGGGGCTTTATCCGGAAAAAGCTCAGCCTTGCCCCAGGCTTCATCAATCATTTAGACCGGTTCAAATCCCCTTCATCGCGTTCCGCCTCATTAAACCTATCAAGGGGGACTGAAGAGAGTTTGTATAGGTCCAGAATGCCTGTACACTCCTCGCTATCTCAGCGCGTAAAGAAAGAAGAAAAAGGCGAAGAAACAGGCAAAGAAACGATTAAATGGAATTTCACCGGCCTCTCTGCTGCCTCCGCACATGAGCCTGGCCGGGCATCCCCTCCCGAAGGCGGCTTAGGGAGCCCCTTTACACCCTGCTCCCGTTCTCCAGGGCACCCAGCACTCCCGCCCGCCCCGTGATGTAGCCGAGGTGTAAAGGCCGGGGGGGGTGCGGTCTGCCCCGACCCCTCTGCAGGCAAAAGGAGGAGGACGGAGCCTTGCAGCATCCCTCCAGGCAGGGAAAGGGCCGGTTGCCACTGAGTCCCGTGGCTGCCTTTTTGAAATAAACATATTATTTTATCCCCTGGGAGGGAGAGATAGAGATAAATCAGCTCCAGCGAAACAGTGCTGGTTGCTATTTAGTGTTATGTTTTTATTCTGACTACATCAACAGCCAAACTAGGGGTGCCTCGCTACCCCCTCCCCGCTGCCGGCCTGGGCTGCGCTTCAGATCCCGCCCGGCGCCGCGCCCTGGAGCTCGGCTCCGAAACGCCTGCATCTGCAGCTGGAACAAAGAGGGGAGGTGGCGTTATCGCCGACCCTTTTTGATATTAATAGTCATAAAACCTGGAGTGAATGCCGAAAGCAAACGTGTTAAATGCCAGGAGCCGGGGTGGTGCTGGGTCTAGATAAAATAAATAAGAAGGAAAGGGAAAAAAATATAAACAAACAAAAAAGGCAACGCACTGAATCCAAGTCTGTATTTTAACTTTTTTAATAACGATTTTTCCTGTGCTGTAAGCTTGCACCGAATCCTGGAGGAATTGCTAAATCAGATTAAGGTTATATTTTGCAACAGACTGGATGGAGCAATAAAGGAGAAAGCGCGGAAATGGGACTTCACCCATCAATTAGATCTCTATTAGCAGCCAATGCAGGCTTCACCACAGGAAATGTCACGTCCCGGCAGAAGCAGAGCCTTTCACTTTCCCCTGAAATTAAACAATTCTTCATGCTCGCAGACCCCGGGCGAGCCGAGCCTTTGTTCGCCGGGCGCAGAGGGGCCGCGTCCCGCGAGCACCTGCTCGCTGCCTGCGCGGGACCCGCGGCCGGGCCACTGCCTGCACAGGTTGCCCCAGCACCTGCGCTGCTCGCCCGCCTGCCCAGCGCCCAGGAAACCGCGGCCTTAAAAGGCTCTATTAATATTAAAGGAGTTATTCCAGTCATAAGTAGGCCATTACCAACACAATGGATAGTATTTTGAATAGCAGGTCGGCTCATCTGTCTCCATAGATCATATCTGCCAAAGACGGAACCCCTCCCCCCGTCGTTTCCCATCCCCGGCTCCTTGAGGTTTGAGGGCTCCTTCGCAGCGAATCTCGACGCTGGGTGTGAGGCCGCGGTACGCTGAGGCGGGCAGAGCGGGCCGCTCTCTGGGATGGAGGAAGAGGCTTCTCTCCCACACCCCCAGCCCGGAGCGGAGTGCCGGGGGGGCTTGGCTGTGCCTGGCACGGCGTACTGGGTACCGCTCCCCCTCTCCCCCCTCCGGCACTGCACCGGCGCCGAGGAGCATCCTGCGGGGAGGGAGGCAGAGAAGGGCAAGGGGCCTTTTCCGAGCACCTCCCCCCGCCGCTCCTTCCCCCCTTCCGGCTCAGAGAAAAGAAAGAAGAAAAGAGAAGAAGAAAAGCCCTTGAATTTGCCCATAAGCGAGAAAGGTGCAACAGGAAAGGAATGGCCAAGCAGAGGGGGATGTCGCAGGGGGGATAAAGAGAGCTCTGTTGCACCGGTCCTTGTTGTTCTTGCTGCTGCTCCATTCAGGCACCGAATGCAAATGGATATTTTACAGTTCAGCCCAGCTGAACAGGGGCTCAATGCCTGAAAGCTGCCGAGCTGCCTCCGCGGACATGCTCTGGGCCCGATATTATAATTTTCATAATACGCTTTTATGTAGCTCCAGCCTCCTCCGGTGAGGAGCCCGCAGAGCGGCTGAAAGGGGCTTTGAGAGACCGGAGAGAGGGGCTGCACCGAGCAGAGAGCCCCCCCGCCTGCCCCGGCCGAGGGAGCCTCTCTCCAGCCCCCGGCACCGGCGCTGTGTGGCCTGGCATAAGCACCGTGCGCACTCCATGCCTGTCCCGATGCGTCCGGAGAGCTGCGCCCCGTCCGTCCCCGTCACCAGCCAGGGAGGACCGTCATAAAGCTCTGTCCCATCCCGGGGCAGCGCCGGCAGCTAGCGACGTCCTGCCCCGAGCGAGTGTCCGGCTGCGCCGGCACCACCCGGGAAAAGGGCAAGGAAAGGGGGATTCTCCCCTTCAAACAGGCCGTGGGACTCCAGTGGGCCCAAAGGCCACCCTTATACCTGGGTGGAGGGAGGGGAGCTAAACAGTAAGGAGCCAGGAGAGTTATTTCCACAGCTAAAAGCCAGAGTGACTGAAAAATCTGCAACTGTATTTATCATCCTGGGCAAGTAATCCGCCGCTGAAGAGGTTGGCTGGCTGAATCGTTAACCGGCTGGTGCCAGCGGCTAGGAATGACATTCAAAAGGTTATTGATTTCCCTTCAGGGCAAAGACACTAGACTCCGCCGGTACCAGCACGCCTCCGCCCAGCTCCGCAGGTGCGTGAGCTGTGCTTGCCGTGTGAAAACATCCGCGGCCTCCCTCCTCTTAGGGAGATTCTGCCAGCCCCTTCCCTCTTGGGAGGCACCGGGCAGCAGTGGTTGAAGACAGTGTCACTGACAAAGGAAAGGGACTAAGTAGATATTTTTAAGGACAGTTTTATCTTCAAGTGTGTATTTAGATATTTGTTTGCTAGGGAGGGAAGAGAAAAAAAGGAAGAAAATCTGTTTTTAAATGGGAGGGAGAGGGAAAAAAAGAGAAAAATAAAGAAAAAGAAATAAAAAAGAAAGAAGAAAAGAAAAAGAAAAAGAAAAAGAAAGCAAAAGAAGAGGAAGCAGGGGACCTCCCTGCTTCTGCACGCCCGTGGCAGGGCTTCACTTAGGGACACAGCAAGCAAGGAGGCAAGGGAGAAATACTTTTACCTGTTTATAGAGTGGCTTTTGACGTTTAGCACGGAGCAGAAAGCTCCCTAATAAACAAAATACTATTTCTATTGCACTATTGATAACTGCAACCCGAATATGAGTGGCTTGTCCCCAAAACCTTGTGTAACTTATGCCGTGTGTTTCCAGCTAAGCTGCTGCTGCAGAGTTATAAACAAACGGAAGCGTTTTTCAAGCAGCCCAAACTTGGAGACGTGTTTTCTCTCTACTGAGTTGTCATAAACCCTACTGGGGAGCTGGAGGGAGAGCTTTCCTTTCTTGCCGGTACGGCTCCCAGCCCGGCCCGGCCCAGAACCTGTGCTCCCTCGGCAGCTGCCGCTCCAGGCATCGCTGCGGAACTTCATTGACGCTCTTCCGCCATCCGGCTCTGCAGAAGAGCTGGAAGGAGGGCGGGCAGCAAATGCGTCTTCGCTTGAGGAAATAAAGGGGGGGGGGGGGAAGAGCTTTTTATCTCGTTCAGGTGAAATTTCACTCAGGATCCGTCTCAGGGAGGGGAACTGCGAACAGCCAAGAAATTTGCACGGCGTGAATTGCTCTGCTTCATACCCACGCGGGCCGTGGGAAGCCACGAACGGCCACAAGCTGGTTTAACCCCTTCCCTCCGCCTTTCCACTTGGTCCTTTGCAAAAAGGCAGAAATGCTGTTGGGCAGCTGGGCCACCTTCTTCCCCCTCCCTCCTGTTGTCCCGCCAAAGAGACAGCGAGAGGCCGGGGACCCCTACTGCGCCCTGCAGAAGGGACCGGGTGCTCCGGAAGGGCAGCTGCGCCCACCACAACGTGGATGCTGCCGTTTCTCGGTGGGTTTAGTTTGGGAACCGATTGCGCTCATGTTACAAATGCAATTAATAGTAAAAGCAGCATTTATCTGTGGAGCAGGAGGCAGCTGCACACCGCAGGTCATTATCCATTAGCGGCGTGCGTTCAGCACTTAGCAGGGTTGTCGTGTTCGAGGCGAGGGGAGGAAAGGCAAAAGCTAATGCCTTATCTCCGGTCCTTCTCCCACCATCAACTTTCTCTGTCCGGGACTGGGCAGTTTACGGGGACAGTTTACGGCAGGCCGCCTCGGGGCACAGGGAGGGCTGGGCCTGGCAGAGTGTGGGGAACCGCTGGCTGTCTGCCGGGGCAAATCCCCGGGGAACTTGTGGAGGAGTTCAAACCTCAAAAAAAAAAAAAAAAAAAAAAAAAAAAAAAAGTGTGTATATATATATATATATGTACATGTATATATCTTCTTCTTGCCTGCCCTGTTCCCAGAAGGGTGCTTCACTTTGCTTCGTGGCTATGGGCAGGGACCAGCCAGGACCGGGCCACCCAGGTTCCAGCCGTGAGAAAGCGGCTCCTTGCCTCAGTTTCCCCATCATACAGACCTAGGCCAGCGCTCCTAGCTTACTTCCCCAAACAGCTGCAGAGCAGTGCCCTGTGCTGGTGATGCTAACGGGGTTTACACACCCTTTCAGGCCTCCCACGGGACATTAGCTGCCCCTCACAGTCCTGCCGGGATGCGGGAGCATCTAATGGGCTAACGAGCACGACCTCGCCTCAGCAAGACATTCCTGGTCCCTCTGGCCTGAAGCTCCGGGACTGGCTCAAGGAGCGGCCAGAAACCCGGAAGGCAGGAGCCCTTCCCTCTGCCACTCGGCAGGCCACTCTCAGCTGTGGCAGAATGCACTGAGGTCTCTGCACAAGACTTTTAGGGCTTCTTCCCCGTTAGATGAAATACCGTTCTCCCTGGTTCAAGAATACACTGAGTAAATCCATCAGGTCTGGCTAAAACCTGGCTCAGGCCACTCGCTCATCGCAGCATGGGGCAAAATGCCTCCTCGTCAGGGTGGTGAGCTGAGTGAACCACCTACCATCTGCTTAAACATAAAGATAAGAAGAAATAACCTTATTGACTTAGTCGCTAAAAGAAAGAGGGAGGGAGGGCAAAAAAAAAAAAAAAAAAGAAAAATCCACCAAGCCAAACCAGCCTTTTTCTGTACTCTAGAAAAGGGGGGGAAAAAAGAAAAAAAAAGCACCTCTTCGTAGCTCGGTGGGGAAAAAGGTCAAGCTACTATTGACAAGTATGTAAAGACATCTTCTAACCATGGGAAAACATGTATAAATTGTTTCGACTCACTGCATTCAAAACCAATGGAAGTGAATTACAAAACTGCACTTCTTGCATTGTTGGACTGAAAGGATATCTATTTATCATGTTATAAGACAGCTCGAACGATCTTTATCTGCTTTGCCCACTTTCTGACCCAAATTCAGGGGTTTTATGGAAAATTGCAGTCAGTTTGATTGATGAAATCCAAAGATGTCTAAAATGGCACCAAAGATCTCCAACTGTGAAGACTCCAACCGAGGGCTTCAATGTTGGCATTGTTCCTACGAAAAAAGTTGAGAAAACGAGCAAAAGTTAGGGAATTTCTGTTTAAAAACTTCAAATTTCAATGAGGATCGCGAACCTATTATCCCTATTCATGGGGCGAACTGTGTGAATACAAAAGTATTTCCCACACATTGCAAAACAACAACAACAAAAAACCCTTTAGTTTTAAGCCGCGCAATAACCTTCTTTGTAAACGCTGAATAACGCTGTGCCGCAAATAAACCCAGCCGTTCCCGTTTAGAAAACAAATAAGTTTAAATCGTATAAACAGGAAGCTCACGAGAAGAAACCTTTAAGAAGAGTGGGGGGAAAAAAATATATGTATTTCATCTGTCCAATCGAAATGAACGAGAGCCTTAGCTGAAAATTCGGAGACGCAATGGAGGGCAATTTTTTTAACCCAAACTGTATCTCCAGAGGGTTTAATCCAGGTTTTAGAAGAAGCAGCTCGGCGGAAGAAACTCTTTCCCGGCCCTCCTCGTGGGATCCAAACAGGGTGAAACTGTGCCTGCCAGGGTTGGGGCGGCACCTCACTGAGCTGAGGGCTAGGGCTTGGCATGCAGATGAACGCTCGCTTGGTTACCCCCCCGGGCCAGCCCGGACCTACTCAGGACGTGGGTGTGGGGCAGAGCTCCGGCGCTGCTCGGCCGAGGACCTGCGTGTAAGTGGCTCCCCATCTCCTCTAGGGCCACGCATTACTGTGGAATACTGTCACCTGCCTAATTGTGCTAAATGGCCACCCCCTATTATTAATAATAGCTGGAACGTGGCTCCTAGACACGTTACCAAGGCTGGGAAGCTGATGAATGAAACCCCTACTAGGGAAAATCTTGGTAGCTGTCTTCTGTCGCATTACCCAAGGGGGCCGGCTATAAATCTTCCTTCATTTTAACCACGTTTACCCTCATACTCCTCCAGGCTAGGGATGCTGTGTTAAGATTGCACTGATGTGCCAATGCTTTGGACCAGCTGCTCCTAAATACAGACAAGTCCTTGTCAATTAAGCCATTGAGGAGCAAGGCCTGGGAGCTCTGGGGCATTTTAGCAGGCAGCAGTGTGCAGCCCCAACAATTAGCATCCATTTTGAAGGGACCTCCAGGGCACAACTGCACAGGCAGGGAAGAATCAAAACACCAGGCAACTTCAATTCTGAAAACCGGTCACATAATGATACTGAACAGACCAGCCTAGGAGAAGTGAGCCAATCTTTCTTGGGAAGCACATTTCCCTGCTCCCCCAGCCAAGCTGTAGGGCCGAGGCACGCCGCGAACCGCGGAGGCCGAAGAGATAAATGAACACATTCATTTGCCTATGTGAGCCCAAGTTTCCTTTGGCGGTTCTTCTTTGTAACTCGGTGTCACCTCAAGCAGCTGGTGGCATGCAATGCTCCCATGATCCTGGCCTTTGGCCCAGGCGGAGCTGGACAAGGCAGCCCGCTCCAAGGAGAAGAGCTGCGATGTCTCAGGTCAGAGAGGCCACGCTGCCAGTGGGACAGGCAGAGCACTGGGAGTTCAGCTGAACAAAACCCCGAGGGGATTAGGGAGCCTGGGGGATCATTAGCGAAGGTGTTTGCTTAAGTCATTAGGAAGCCGGTAGCTAGGGGAAAAAAAGGCTTGTTCCACAAGGCACCTCCCCAGAATGGCAGGGCTGGAAATGAGGAGGATATCACAGCGCAGGACTATGTGACCCTACCAAGTTCAACAGCAGAGCAAATAGCACATGCCATTAGGGACGGCAGTCAACCAGGAGGGAACAAAGAGGGGAGGGCACCGGCGAAAATGTTCCTGTATTAAATATGGAAAAGTATGGGGACAAGGGCAAGGGTCAATGAAAGTCAACAAGAGAGCAGGCTTAATGATAGAAAGAATTTAATATCAAAAATACATAAATCTGCGTGTGAGGCAGCCTCAGAATAGGCAGAAAGGAAGGCAGCCTTGGAGTCAACATTCAGTTGGTAATAGAGCCAGAATGGATAGCGCCAGGTTGTTAACATTTAACACAAAAGTTAGCGGGGAATAAAGGACGGAGGGCCGGCTCCTTTAATTGTGGGTCCACCGAGAGATTTCCATATGTCACGCTAAATGGATAATACCAGCCGCGCTCCGCAAGGTTTTTGCCGAGGAGTCTCGTCCCACCCCACCCCCGTTTTCCCCTTTACTTTCATTCCCGATTATTTAGTTTTCTTCCGTCCCTCTCAGCATGCCCCCGCGGAGCTCCCGGCGGGGAGAAGACAAAGCTCCGGTGCGCAGAGCAGAGAGGAGGGGAGGCTTTCAGGGAGCCCTTGACTCCTTGAGGCTTGCCGGCCGGCCTTCCCCGGCGTGTCATGACTCGCTGCTGGCTGTCGCGACATGAAACTTTGCTCCTGCCGCTTTAAAATGTTAGGAAAGCGCCCTAAAGGAAAAACGGGGCCCTAGAAGAAAGAGGATAAGGGACCACTCTCCCGTTCAGCTAGGCTTAGGTTCAGGACTCCGGGGGGCACCGGCCGGGCCCGGCTGCCGTCACCGTGAGGGGACTAGGCCTGGCCGGCTCGGGGGAGCGATCGGGCCAGGGGAAGGAGGGAGCGGATCCTCACGGACCGAAAAGAGAAAAAACCCGCACCCCTGATCAATACGGCAGTGTTTCCGCACTAGTTCAGGAGGTCAGGCGGGCGTAGACACAGCATGGAGAGTTATTTATGTCAAGTCGGGTTATTGTAAACGAAATCCAGCAAATTGCACATAAGCTCCTCGGGGCCGCCAGTGGGCTCGTGGGCAGAGGTCAGTGTCAGTCAGTCTGTCCATCCCTCTGGAGACAGTAATTGTCCGGGGGCTGACACCGCGTCGGGGGCGATAGGCTGCTCCATCCATCTCCATCCAGTTATCCCGGCGCCGGAGCCGGGGCTGCCTGCTATTCCGCGAGTACGTGGCACCAGGCCACGGCCGGGCTCGCTCCCGGGAATGCCACTGCTCTCATGGGCTGCGCTGTGCCGGACCGTGCCGTGCTGTGCCGGACCGTGCCGTGTTGTGCCGGGTCATTCCGGGCCGTGCTGTGCCATGCCAGGCGGCAGAGCTCCCCCCGCCATCCCTGAGCACCCCGTGCCTTGTACTGCGCCTCGACAGCCTCCAGCATCCAGCTCCATCGCTCCCCCATAACCCCTTTATTAATAGGGAAAATCTTCATTTCTGACAATTTAATAGTCCAAAGTAATCATCTGCATGACATTGCCCATCCGTCTTCTCAAAAGGGAAAACAAAGGGGATGTTTTTTTCTCTGGGCCTCTCCAGATCTTTTTCTATTTTGAGAGGGGGTCCCCACAATGGGGTCCTTATGAACCATAATGGTTATGTTTATGAAGCCAGCGATACCAGTGTATGAAGACAATTTTATGCCTAATTAGAAAATGATGTCAGCAAGGGGGAGACAAAGAGGGCTTGTTCGCCGTGCCTGGGTCCCCAGCCATCACTCCTGGGTGAATATATCGCCTCTTCTGTGCCTTGCGTCCACTATTTTTATAACATCTCGTCCATTAGCTCCTCAAACTGTTTATGATATCGTGGACAGTTAGTAAAACAGCTCAATTTAGCGGTGGATTAAAGCAATTTTGAAACATGTTCCGAAGGGAATCGCACGGGAGGAGAAGAGCAGCCCTCCCCGCTTCTGTCCAAGGGGACTTCACCTCTGGGAAGACTCCAATAACTGCAACCCCAGCCCCACTCGATTAAGGGATAATTTTTAATATATATGCAATAAATGTTCACTTTGTTAGATTGAATGACAGACAATAATATCGGCAAATCTTCATATCCATCCATTACCGGCAAATGAGCCGCACAAAGAACATATTTGCTTTTGATTAATTTATTTGCAGACTCTGTTTGATAAAGCAATAACTATTTGGTTAAACTTGACATTCGGTCTTCGGGGGGTTATCAGACCAATTCCCTCTCGTTCATGGGTGATAATAAAGCTGTTTAAACGGGATTAATTATTAATTGGTTGCAATTAATTTCCTCTCTTCTCCGCGTCGACAGACAATGAGGATCACTCACTCCCAAACAAAGGGCTGCCATAGGAGCATCCTCGCCCCATCCGTATCTATCTCCCTGTTTGTCCTTCTGGCCCTCTCCATCTCACCTGCTTCCTCTACACAGCACCTAGGATTTTCCCTCCGAAGCATATTATCTACCCTAAAAAAGGGAGATTTCCCCATTTGGAGGGGCGAAGCTGGGGTGAGGGGACAGAGAGTGCCACTGGGACCCCCGTGCGTGCCCGCGCCCCCCGGGCCCAGGAGCGCCAGCCCCGCGGCCGCGGTGACGGCCGTCCCTGCCAGGGCGCAGGGGGGAGAATGGGGCAGCCAGGCCCATCCGCAGGGCACGCCTGGGCAGGAGCTAACCGAGCATGGATCTGGGACGGCGGCCAGGGGAGGGAGTCGCTGGAGGACAAAACTCTCTGGTTCAGCCGCCGTGATGAATTGTTGTAGGGGAGAGGAACGGAGCTCCTCTCTCCCCCTCTTCCTGCCCCTGCCTCTGATGAATGAGCCGGAGGATGGATAGTCCAGAGTGTGTTATATCTTCATCAAACTGTGAAACCCCTCCCTTTACTAATAATCTGTCACAACTTTACAGAACACACACTGAGACCAAAGGGAAGCCCCTGCCCTGCAGCCTGCCCCTTCCCTCCCCTGTCAGGAAGGGCTTTATCCGGGCAGGGAGCACGGGGGAGGGGGGCTCCCGCCGTGGCGAGCTTTCGTCGGCCGCTGCCGGCCTCTTCCCCCGCGGCTGCCCTGGGGACTGCGGGGAGGATCGTGCTCAGGACGGCCTGGACAGGGCTGGCCCAAAGCACCCTGGAAAATCCGCGGCTTCCTCGGAGAGGCTTTTAGTATCGGGAGACATGAGGCCAGGAGCAGGGAAGCTGCCCCGTTCTCCCTGAGCAAATGGAGGAGAAACAACTAAGGCGAGACCTAGCATTCTCCCTCAAGAACAGATGTGTCTCTTTCCGCTGGTGTTTCGCTCGGGCATAGATCATTCTCCCTTAGCAGTCGGGTATTTACATTTCGAGCAGACGTATCTTCCAGCAGCGCGGTCCTCTCTCTCCTCTATACAGTACTATAGGCCAATAATCAATACCAGTTGCTCAAAAG